>RJWM01007485.1:0-77800 GCA_004363535.1 Dasyprocta punctata | reverse complement strand
ACAGTAAGCATGTGCTTTACTGCTGATCTATGCCACTAGCTCCTCATTTTACATTGCTGGTAATCATTTCTTTGTTAATTATTCAAAGTTCAAATTTAATGTTACTTCTTTGCACTCTTTCAGCGATGTCATTGCATGAGAGAAGTACTGTTGACATTAAGAAATTCTTGTACTGTAGCTCATTTATGCCTCTTCAAGAGAAAATTTGTCTACTGCCTACTAGTTTTTACCTGACTGCATTTAAAGATTGAGGAATCTGTGATAGAAAAGTTTAAACTTATTTTTTGTTGTTTTTTTAATTTAGCAAAAAAATTAATTACTTTTGCAGCATATTAAGACAAGAATCATAACCGACTACGTTATACCAGGACAATTGCATTTTTAAAATAAGGAATATCGCATAATAGTAGTTTTTGTAAACAGAGTTGTAAAGCTTTAAAGAGATATATAAGTAAATTTAAGACTTCTTTTTTCAGCCGGGCGTGGTGGTGCACGCCTTTAATCCCAGCACTCAGGAGGCTGAGGTAGGTGGAGCATTGTGAGTTCGAGGCCAGCTTGGGCTACAATGCGAGCTCAAGGCCAGCCTGAGCTACATAGTGCGACCCTGCCTCAAAAAACAACCAGGGCCGGGGAGTTTGGCTCAGCGGCTTAAGCGCCTGCCCTGGCAAGTGCAAGGTTGTGAGTTCAATCCCCAGTGCTGCAAAAAAAAAACAAAAAAAAACCTTCTTTTTTCTAAACAGTTCATCTTAGCAAGATAGTAGAGAACACAAGAACTTATTTTAACAAATATAAAACCTCTTTTTAAAAATTTTTGCTGTAAATTGTATTAAGAATAAACTAACATCCTAAGCCTTATTGTTTTATTTATTTAACATTATTTTTATTAGTACATATTTGTCATAAATATTGATCACATTTGTTGTAGGAAATTTGTACCTGCACATAATGTATCTTACTTATTTTTTCCCATTCCCCTACCCTCCCTTCAACCCTTTATCCCCTTCCCATTTACAAATGCTTTGCTTCCATCTTTTTTCCTTCCATTCTATTTTTCCCTTTTCCCTTGTTTCCTTTCCCTTTCCCCCTGTCCTTTTTCTCTTTTCCACTTGAACATATTCTTTCTGCTTCCCAGTATCTAGCTCCATTATGCTCCTTATTTATGCTTTGAATTTCTCACACAAGAGAAACAATATGAAATTTAAGCTTATGTGTCTGATTTATTTCACTTAAGATAATGATTGTGAGGTGCATCCATTTTCCTACAAATGACTCAAGTTGATCCTTTATGGCTTGGTAGTACTCCATTGTGTATAAATATCACATTTTCTTTATCCACTTATCTTTTGGTGACTGTATGGGCTGTTTCCAAGTTTTAGTTATTATAAACTGTGCTGCTATAAACATGGAGATGCATATATAACTGTGGTATTATGCGTTTAACTGTTTTGGGAAGATACATAGAAGTGGAATAGCTGGGTCAAATGGAACCTCTGTTTCTAGTTTTTTGAGGAATTGCCATACTGATTTCCATAGTAGTTGTGTCAGTTTACGCTTCCACCAGAAATGGAGAAGGGTTCTTTCTCCCCCACACGCTCACCAGCATTTCTCATTGATTGATTCCTTGGTGATAGCCATTCTTTCTACAGTGAGATGGACTCCCAGTGTTGTTCGAATTTGCATTTCCAGAATGACCAATGAGGTTGAGCATTTTTTCCCATATTTATTTGCTGTCTGTATTTCTTCATCAGAGAAATGACTATTCATATCAGATGCCCAGTTTTGGATTGGGTCTTTAAATTTGGAGGGCTTTTTTTTTTTTTTAGTTCTTTATATATTCTAGATGTTAGTCCTTTGTTCAAGGAATAGATGTTAAAATTTTTTCCCATTTCATGAGTTGTCTCTTTACTCTGTTGGTGGTTTCTTTTGCTGTACAAAAGCCTTTAATTTGATGTGATCCCAGTTGTTGAATCTTTTATTAATATTTCCTGTGCAATTGGGTTTTGACCATAAATTATTTGCCTATACCTATGTCTTCTAGGTATCTTCCAACAAATTAAGTGCTTCTATTTTTATATTTAGATCTTTACTCCATTTTGATTGTACTTTAATTCACAGTGAATGATACGGGTGTAGGTTCAATTTTCAGCACGTGGAAAAACAGCTTTCCTGGCACCATTTATGAAAGAGGCTATCCTTCTTCCTGTGAAGTTATTTGGCTCCTTTGTCAAAGATAATGTAGCTATAAGTAACAGAATGTGTTTGGAATTGTCCCTACATTTTCTTGCCCAGAATTGCTTTTGGTCTAGGTCTTTTAAGTTTCCATATGAATTTTAGGATTGTTTTTTCTGGTTCTATGAGGTATGCTGTGGGTATTTTGATTGGAATTACATTAAACTGGTATAACAGTTTTGGAATTATGATCATTTTCACTGTATTGGCTCTGCTTATTCAAGAGCAAGGGACGGGATATCTTTCCATTTTTTGATATCATCTTCAATCTCCTCTTTCAGTGTACTGTAGTTTTTTTCAATGTAAAGGTCTTTTACTTCCTTCATTAGATTGACTCCTAAGTATTTCATTTTCCTTAAGACTATTGTAAAAGGTGTTGTTTCCCTAATTTCTCTCTCAGTCATTTGTGTACAAGAATATTATTGATTTTTGAGTGTTGCTTTTGTATCCTTTTGCACTACTGATTTTTGTTAATAAATCTAAGAATTTTTTGGTGGAATTTTCAGGGTCTTTAGAGTGTCACATCACCTACAAATAATGATAGCATAAATTCTTTCTTTCCTATCCTTATTCCTTTTATTTCTTTCTCTTGTCTGATTGCCCTGGCTAATGTTTCCAGAACTATACTGAATAAAAATGGTAACAGTGGGAGTCCTTATCTTGTTCCTGATTTTAGAGTGAAAGTTTTCAGCTTTCCACTATTTAATATGATGTTAGCTGTTGCTTTGTTATAGATGGATTTTATCAGATTGGGTTAAAGACTTTCTATTCCAATTTTCTGTAGGGTTTTATCATGATGGGTATTGGACTTGGTCAAAAGCTTCTCTGCATCCACTGAGATGATCATGTGGTTTTTGTCCTTAGTTCTGCAAATGTGGTGTGTGACGCTTATTAATTTGCATATGTTGAACTATCCCTCCTACCCTGGGATGAATCCTACTTGGTTATGATACATAATCATCTCAATGATTTTCTGCATTCAGTCTGCCAGTATCTTATTGAATATTTTTGCATCTGTGTTCATTTGGGAGACTGGCCTATAGTTCCCTTTTTTGGTTGGATCCTTCTGTAGTTTTGGTTTCAGGGTAATGCTTGATTCCAGGATTGGGTGTAGTAGCATTGCTTCCCTTTCAATTTCATTAAAGAGTTTGAGAAGTAATGGTATTATATCTCCTCTAATGTTCCTGTAGAAATCAGCTGTGAATCCCTCAGGACCTTGGCTTTTCTTTGTTGGTAGGTTTTTTTTTTTTTAATTCTCCAATTTCATTGACTGATACTGGGTTATTTAGAATTTATATACCTTCTTGATTCAGCTTTGGTAATTTGTATATATCTAGGAATCTGTCCATTTCTTCTGAATTTTCCATCTTATTAGAGTACAGGTTCTCAAAGTAGGAATTAACAATCTTCTGGATTTCTGCAGGATCCATTATGATTTCTCCCTTTTCATTACTAGTTACCTGGATTTGCAGCTTTTCTTTCCTGTTTTGAATAGATTAGTTAAGAGTTTATCTATTGAATTTTTCAAAGAACCAATTCTTTGAGTCATCGATTCTTTCTATTGTTTTCTTAGTCTCAATTCCATTAATTTCTGCTCTGATATTTATAATTTCCTCCCTCATAGTCGCTTTGGTTTTAACATGCTTTTCTTTTCCTAGAAGCTTGAGGTTCAACTTAGGCTATCTAACTGAGCTCTGTTTTTCTGATGTGGAAATTCACTGCTATACATTTCTCTTGTAGAACTGCTTTCACTGTGCCCCATAACTTCTGGTATGTCACATTGTAGAAATTGTCTACTTTCTTCTTTAAATTTCGTCTGTGACCCATTTGTTGTTCAGGAGGGTGTTATTTAATTTTCATGTGTTTATGTAGATTTTGTGGTTTCTTTTGCCATTTATTTACACTTTTGTTGCACTATTATCTGATAATATACATGGGATAATTTCACTTCCTTTGGTTTTACTTGAGCAAATATTATGAACTAGAATGTAGTCTATTTTGAAAAAAGTCCTGCATTCTGCTGAGAAGAATATGCATTCGGTTGTTGTTGGCTCGAACACTCTGTAGATATCTACTAAATCCATTCATTCAAGGGTGTGATTCAGCTCTAATTTGTTGAGCTTCTTTGTTGATTTTTTGTCTACCTGACCTGTTTATTTGTGACAGTGGTGTTTTGAGGTCCCTCATTAAAATTGTATTAGTATTTATCTGAATTGTCATATCTACTAGTGATTGTTGAGGGTGCTGGTATTTGGTGCATATGTATTTTACGAGTATTATCCCTTCCTTTTGGATTGTTCCCTTAACAAGTATGTAGTGACCTTATCTGTCTCTCTTGAGCAGTCTTGGCTTGAAATCCACTTTTGCTGCAAATAGAATAGCTGTCCCTGTTTTTTTTTTCTGTGTTTCTATCACTTTGAGTATTATTTTACATTCTTTGACTTTTAGTTTATGAATTTCCTTTTTGAGTTTAATGTGGTTTTCTGTATGCAACATACTGTTGAAACTTTTCTTGATCCATTCTGTGAATCTGTTTCTTTTGATTGGTGAATTGAGACTATTTAGCACTGATATGTTTGTTAGCACTGATGTGTATTGACTTATCTATGTCAAATTATTTTCCTGTTGGTGCCCTTTCTTTCCCTTCTGTTTAATTGCTTGCATTGCCTGGCGGATTCATTCTATTGGGATTCTCGGAATTGTTGAATTTTTCTAGAATATTCTTCAGAAATTTTTGGAGATTTAGTTTGGTAATCATGAATTTCTTCAGGTGTTCTTTATCATGAAAGTATCTTATTTCTCCATGGATTTTGAAAGATAGTTTTGCAGAGCACATCAATCTTGGTTGGAGGTTGTTTTCTTTTATGGCTTAGAATACTTCACTCCAAGATTTCTTTGACATAAGTGTTTGTGTTGAGAAATCTTCTGTGATTCTGGTTGATTTTCCTGTGGATGATTTGTTTCAATTCCCTAGTATTCTGTTCTTATGTTGAATTTCTGAAATTTTTATGCATTGGTGTAGTTTTTTCTGATCCTGACTATTTGGTATTCCAAATGCCTCATGTACTAGTATTTCAAGTTCTTTTTCCATGTTTGGAAAGTGTTCTGCTATTACTTGTGTGACTAGGTCTTTTTATGCACTTTGTGCCATCTTGTGATTCTTCATTGATTCCAATTAATCATATATTAGTCTTCTTTGCATGGTCTAGCAGCTGTTGGATTGATTTTTCATGGTGTCTTGCTATTTTTAAGAGGTCTTCCATTTGATGATCACCAACTACAACTCTGTCTTCTAGACCTGATATTCTATCTTCACATTGATTGGTTGCTGTATCCCCTAGATTTTTATTTGACTCTATTTTATGGAATCTAGTTTTTTTCTCTGTTGGGCATTCATGTTATCTATGTCTTTCCTAAACTCCTCTATTTTTTTATCCGTAGCTATTCTAGATTCATTAATCATTTCCTTCATTATGACTGTCCTCTCTTTAATTATCTTTTGTTTTTGTGAAGAGACTTATTGATCTGTTTTGTGGAGAGGGGAATGAGAAGGAGGAAAGTGGGAGAAGGGGAATAGGGTAGAGAATGATCAGAGTATGTCATATGCATGTACCTATTTCCTAAAATTAATCTCAGTGTACTGTGTTACTAACATGCAGTAAAAAACACAAGAAGTTGTCCTTATGAAGGTAGTATTCAGACTTTCATGTGCTTGAAAATGGCTGGAGAATTTGTTATGATTCTAAATGTCAATATGACAAGTTATCTCTAGGATTTTATATTAATTAATTAGGATTTAGTGCATGCCATCTATAAACACATCTTTGAGAACATTATATGAGGAATAGAGTAAATCGAACTTTTAGAATAGATTTCAGTGACCATTATGTAAATGTATGATTCATAATTGCTATGATTTAGATCTTGAATGCTTCTCAAAGGACTGGTTGCCAACCTGTGGCACCACAGGGAGGTGGTAGAGCTTTTAGGGGGTGGGCCCTAGTGGGAGGAAGTTAGGTCACTGAGAGGACATGCCCTTTAAAGGAGGTACTGAAACATGAGCCTTTTATATTTTGCTTTTCAGCTTTTAGGAGATGAACAGGTCTCTGCCATGACTGTGCCACCACAGGCACAAAGCAACAGAGCCATATAACCATGGACTGCAACCTCTAACACTGTGAGCCACAATAAACCTTTCCTCTTTGTAAAGTATTTTGTCAGTGATGGAAAGTTGACTAACATGATAATTTTATGGTTATAATAATGTATGAAATTAGTACATGAATTTTAAATATAATTTATTTCAAGGCAAGAAGGTAGATACTTTAAAAGTTTCCTCAGTGATTAAAGTTATTCATGAGAAATTCCTACTTTCCAATAATTGGGGATTAAAATTTTAATGCAGAGCAAAAATGTTAAAGAAAATATTTCTGATAATAATGAAAAACTATTATGATTTCGTTAAAAACAGCGTCTATTTCCTCACTTCCTTTTTTTATGACAAGTACAGTATTATCAGAGGAAACCTGTTAAGAAGTTACTCTGGAGCACAGAAAGCAGTGACTTGATAGCAGTGAAAGTTGTGCAGTTGGTCCCCAACTTTTGAATGAGCTCTGCTTTGAGAGAATTGTTTTTAAGTCAGATTGGTTTGTAAGCCAAAAGTGAGTTTTAAACAATGCCCCCGTGAGAGTTTGCGACTCCATTGTTCATTAGTTGGGGACTTACTGTGTAGACCCAACCTGGTCTCACACATTTCCATTCTAATTATGATCTGTCATTGTTACATCTGGAAAATCCCTTCAAACTTGGTGAGCAAGGATAACACCTTTGCTATATTGAGCCTTTATCAAATAATTTATATATTTAATCTTGCTTGGAAGCACCATTTGTAAAGTAGGTTTTTTAAAAATTTCTTGTACTTAAGTCACTTTCTCTAAAAGCTGAAGTACCTGCGTAAGCACTTTACTTTTATGTGGTTATAACTGATGAAGAGATATGGATTTCAACTAAGTCCATTTTAAAAAGGTTTTTTGGTATAGTTAAACAAAACATTTATTACAGTAAAAGATGCATTGTCATTAATCTCCCTTAAAATACTCCACCTTGCTTCAGACACACTTAACTGAATTTAAACTGTTTGTTTTTAAGGTTCTTTTAATCCTTTGGGGTTATTCTAAATACTAGAAAAGAGGTTTGAACCATCAAACATTTAATTTTCTGTATGTCCACAATTTAGTAAAACCTTGTTTTTGTTTAATGGTTACTTAAACCAAAGTTATTGTGAAAGTTTAGTTAGAAATGGTTCATCTTAGTTCTGTTGGATAGAAACCATGCAGTCAGGGTCAGGTTATTTAACTTCTCTGTATCTTAACTTTGTCATCTGTAAAAAGGGTGTAACAGTACTTTGCCTCCCTAGGTGAACATTCATTGAGAAGTATACTAGAGGAAAAGTAACATAGCCTGCCTACTGTCATGCCCACGCCTCTTTGCAGAACCACTGGGTTGCTGGACAAATTTCTGCTTCCTCCAACTCTTCTGCCAAAAGCGTCACATCCTTTTTATTGTATTTTCAAGTCTTCTATCCTATAAATCCCCAACCATAGCTCAGTCCATAATTTGCTTTTCATGCTTTTATAGCTAGTTTAGGGTATCTAGCTCAACGTTTCTTTTTCTTGGATGCACACATATAACTCCTTCCACAGTTGCTTAAAAGAAAAAAATCCAAAAGAGAAACTTGAAGGTCAGACTGCATTTTGCAGCAATGTGATCTCAGTCTTAGGAGTGTAGACTTAGCATCAGAATTGTCCTTTTCCTAGTGGTAACTTCTTGAGGAATACTGGCATTGGTGCAGTCAGGGTACTCAGCATTTCCATCATCACATGATCCCTGGCTCTGCTTCCCATCCACCTCTTCCTTCTCACACCTCTGGTCACTGCCACTCTGTTCTGTGTTCCTATAATTTTGTCATTTGTTATATAACTAGAACCATGTACTATGTAACCTTTTGGGATCAATTCTTTTCTATTCAGCATAGTCCCCTGGAGACAGCAGTTTAACCATTCATCTTCTGAAGAATATTTGGGTCATTTCTGTTAGTCTCTTGTTGTTGTCGTTGTTGTTTTTCACAGTTGAGAGTCACAGATACAGATAAAAAAGCCTTTATTGCTAACGTGGGAGGATTGCTGGAAATTGCGAGGGCTTTCAAAGGAGACAAAGCTGAAGAATCATTTTTATGGGATTGGGACAGGTTGGAGACTACGTGAGTAGACAGTGTCGGGCTGGGGTGCGGATTGGAGGACCTCTGGCACGCGACAGGGAGGCAGAAAGTTGATTGATTTGGGACCAAAGAGGAATACGGAAGTTAGTGTTGGAGAGATATGCTGTAGTTTCAGCGGTCAGCGCTGTGTTGGGCAGGTGCCATACTGAGCCTGGCAAAGGCTCATGTGAGCGGAACCCATCAACTTCCAGCTCTTGGCTATTACAGATAAAGCTTCTGTGGATCTTCACGTATATGTTTTCATGGCAAGTTTTTCCTGTCTGTGGGATACACATCCAAGAATGAAAATGCTGGGTTAGGTGGTAGTTTCATGTTTAGTTTTATAAGAAACCACCAAACTGTTTTGCCGAGCTATACTAGTTTTCACCAGGAAAGTGTGGTTTTTTTTTCTGCATCCTTCCTACTATTGGCGATTGTCACTTTAAAAAAAAAATTAGCCATTCTTGATATATGTGGTGATATTTCCTTGTATTTTCAGTATCTAAGTATATTGGACATCTTTTTATGTTCTCATTTGCCATTTTTAAAACTTCTTCAATGCAATGACTCTTCCTGTGTTTTATAACTGACCTGCTTTTAAAAAAATTTTATAAATTTTACTTTAAAGAGAAAAACAGATAAACAATGAAAACAAGTTTCAAAACAGGGTAGTAGAACATTTGCAGCACTTGATACAATGTGTATTGGGATCTTGTAGTAGTTATTCAGAGTACAGGACGTAGGCATGATATCTTGTCTAAACAATATTAGCACAAAACATTCTTTTCAAGGAATAAACAGAAGCTAACTGTATAATTACCTTCACTATCTTGTATATACATATATTTTTCCCTTTTACCCATTCTTCCTTTCCCCTATCACGGTTTGTCTTTTCTTTTGAACAATTTGTTTCCAATTCACAATATCTATTGTACATTTTTTTTTATTTTAAAGAGAAAAAAGAAAAAACAGAAAAATCAGAATGCAAATAAACCTAAAAAACAGCAACAAAAAGGGCCAGGGGTTTCGCTCAGTGGCATAAGCACCTGTCTGGCAAGCGTGAGGTTGTGAGTTCAATTCCTGGTATCCCCCCCACAAAAAAACCAAGAGCAAGATGACAACAACAACAAAAAAAGACAACAATAGTTATATAGAGTTTCAAAACAAGATGATAGGAATTTAACAATGGTTGTTACACTGCATATTATCTTCAAAATAGTTGCTCAGGTTACCAGATATAGGAATAAAAATAATAAAATGGAACAAAACATTGGATTTCAAAAACAAGACAAAAGGAAATCTCCCATAGTGGGCACAATGCACACTGCCATCCTCCAAAGAGATGCCCATACCACCAGCCCCAGGCCTGCAAAGTCAATCAAACAATACAAGCATCAAGCTATTCCTTTCACTTCAGATGCTATCATCTCACTCTGAGTCCTCCAAATCAACCAGTTACTTACTGGGAGCAGGGTGGGGTGGGGGGATACTCTTCTGGTTTCTCAGCCTGTGTACCAGCTGGCTCATGGGAAGGCGTGCTTTGTCTTCCTGCTGAGTCTTCCCCCAATTCCCATAGTGGAGCCTGGTCATGGGAAGGCCCCACTTGTGTCTCTTGTGCTACAAGAATATCCAATTTTCTAATTGTTACAACTGGTTCAGGATGCTAACAACAGGAGTTGCCACTGAAGTGGGCTTCCCAACCCTGTGAGGATGAGAAGAGTCCTGAGTGGACATCCTGGGTGGTACTGATCACCGCCAGGAGCAAAGTCAGTGTGGTTGTGAGAGCAGGCAGCAGTCCAAATGTGATTAACCCTGAACTGCTTTCTTATTGTGCAATTAGAAAATTGTTCATATAGTGTAGACTCTAGTCCTTCCTCAAACACAAGGTTCTATGGTTGATACATTGTGTCAACTTGAGAAGTTTAGAAATTTAACTAAGAGACTCAGCAGGGAGCCAGGATCCCTACTTTGTAATCATCCCGATCCTGTGCAAGAGGAGGGCACAAGATGCTGTGACTGCTACACCAGCCCTGTGGGAGCCAGGGAGGGGAGTGGAGTAGCCTGCTTACAGTGGAAGTGAGAAGAAGAGGCTTGCTCTCCCCACCAATTTTTGCTCTTGTTGCTTTGCTGTCTTCTGCCATCTGAAAGTGTTGTCCCTGTGCCATGCCACTCTGCCTTGGAGCCAGCTGTTTATAGACTGAAACTTGTGCAAACTGTGAGCTAAATAAACCTTTCCTTCCTTAATTTTGGGTGTCAGGTATTTTGTCTCAGCAATGAGAGAAAAGTAACCAAGACACATGGTTTGTAAATATTGTCTCCAAATTCAGAGCTTGTCTTTTCATTCTTTTAGTGGGATCCTTCACAAGGTAAAGATTGTAATTCTGAAGAAGTCTGGTTTCCCCATTTTCCTTCCTTATGGATCATGCTTTTGATATCAAAGAATCTTTTTGTCCAACTCCAGATCCTAGTTATGGTCTGGACCTTAATATCCCTCGAAGTTTCACATGCTAAAAGTTTAGTCACCAGCGTAAAGTGCTACTGTGAGGTGGTGGCACCTTCAGTGGAACAACGTTAGGTTAGTGGGGGAGTGCCTTGTGAAGAGGACATTGGGACCCCATCCCTTTCTTTCTTCTCGTTCACCATGAGGGCACAAGGCCTCCTCTATGGTGCACTAGTGACCACAGGCCCACAGCAATAGGGCGGAGTGCCCACAGACTACAAAATCATGCACCAAACATACCTTTCTTCCTTATAAATTGTTTATTTCAGGTAGTTGTCACAGCAACAGAAAGCTTTCATAATTCTGAAGATTTTTTCCTTTAATTATTTTACACAAGTTTTAGAAGTCAAGGTTTGCTTTTGTCTTTTCATAAGGACATCCAGGTACTCCCATACCCCCGGGAAGAGGGCAGTCTTTCCTCTGCTTAAAGATTGGTTGTACCTCTATCATAAATTAGTGAGTATACTTATAGAATCTATTTTCGGGTGTTAATTCTGTCAATTTGTAAGTATATCCCTCTACCAATGCTACACTATTTTGATTCCTGCAGCTCTATAGTAGCCTTTATATCTGGAAGTGAATCCTCCAAATTTATTTTTGGTGAAGATTGTTTTAGCTATCCTAAACCCTGTGATTTTTCATATAAATTTAAAAATAAGCTTTCATATTCTACAACAAAACTTGCTGTGATTTTGATAAAGCTGTGTTAAAGATATAGATTCATTTGGGGAGAATTTATATCTTTACTATGTTGAGTCTTTCAATTTATGAAAATGTCTCTCCACTTATCAGTCTCTTTGCTGATTTCATCAGATTTTCAGCATACAGATCACAAGGATATTTTACTGTCTTTGCTTTAGTCTTGCATTTTCTTTGATGTGATGTAAGTGATAGTGTTTCTAATTTTGGATTCCACATGTAATGCACTTGGTTTCTAGGTACTGATCTTGTATGCTGCTCTTTGTGGAACCTGGCATTGATATTTTATAAGCTCCTCTTGAAAACTGTAACACACCACCAGGGTTAAGAACCACTGCTCTAGAGAAAGACCAGTGATGAGGTTTACCTCCTTAAAAACTTGGACTTCCCAATTTCAGAACCACTCAGAAATCTGCATACCTGCATTGTTCTTTCTTTCAAAATCACCCATAATCATTATAAATGATCCCTTTTCTTTAGCCCCTTTGCCCTTATCCTTTCCATCTTGATCCCTTTTTTCCTATTTCTAACAATCTTGCTTTTCTTAGCACCACCTAATATCAAGAACATGAAATATCCTATTCTTCTTTCCCTAGTGTTCAGCAAATCATCTTTATTTGTATCATTACAGGTGTTTTCAGTGATAAGAGTGAAAGATGTCCTTTTTTCCATTAGAGACAATAAATTTCCCACTTATAATTTTCCATCCCCATCACTACTGTCTTACCACAACCGTCATGTGACCATATAGGCATATTTTTTCATACATTTTATACTATTCTGTGTATTTAAATAGAAATAATGTGGTTTATATTTTTTGACTTATGGTTGTCAGTATTGCTTCATATTATTAAAGCCTATTTAAAAATACAGTTGTAATAACTATATTGTTAGCCTTTCCATAATTCTTGAAAGAATAAGTTGTTTCCCTTTCTAAATTTAAAAGTGTTGGATTGACCATGCTTGTATGTATTTTTTTCTAGACCAATGTTTGCTTGAAGATAAATTTCTCAGAACAACAGTTTAGGGCATGAATAGTTTTTAAAGAGTCTTGACATATTTCTAAGTCATAAACATAGCTGGGTAGAGTTCAATCTGTTACATTTGTTTTCTACCTAAGTGAGACAGTAACTGTCAGTTTTAAAAGTAAATGCCTCGTGGTCTAGTATTTTCCACAAATACTGGCATAAATATACCAATTAGTGATTTGGATGCTTTATGCAGCCTATAAGAAAATGGAAATAGTCTAAATGTTAAACAGTGGCATATAATTAATTGTGACACATTTCTGAGTACCATGTGCTAATAAAAAAGAATGATGTGGAAGCTACATACACTATGACTAAAATCTAGTAAATGAAAACTGAATAAGGAAAGTGGTCAATTGAAATATATAATACACTATATATGTGCTGCTAAAGTGAATATGGAATATATAATAAATTGGTGTAGGAAAAAGTTTACCTCGAGGAGTTTTGGCAGAAAATATGGCAGTTGTGTGTACTGGGAGGTAGAGAGAACAAGGCCACGCCAGCAAACAAGCCCAGTCTGGGTACCAGCACCATGCATGGGCTGCCACCAGAATGGAACAGACAGACCCCAGACCCTTCTGGTGCATGGGCTGGCAAACAAGAAGTACCAATCCCCACCACCACCACCATAAGTGAATGGCTTATCCAGAGAAACACAGGCTGTGATGATAGCTATGGAGGTGAAATGCAATTGGATGTCTGTGGTGCTTTGGTGTTTCATTAACATTGCAGGTCAGTGGTCTGATCATAGGTTCAGAAGAGGCAGTGTGACATCTAGGGGGAATATCTTTCTGGGGGTTGCAGCCATTGTTGATTCCCTATGGTCTTGTTTTGGAAGTCCTATATTGTTTCCATTGTTTTGTTGGGTTGGGTTTTATTCTCTTTTGATTTGTTTGATTATGTCAAACCCAATGGTAGGAGCAGCTATTTCAAAGATAGTAAGATATATTATGGTAGCAATTTTGGATTTACTATTGGCTTGCTTTATTGCATTCATTGTTTTGTTTTATTGTTTCTATTCTATTCTATTCTATTCTGTTCAGTTTGATTTTTACTCTGTCTCAAGTTATCTGCAGCTATTTTGAAGACATCAAAAGGCATTATGGTAACGATTGTTGATTTTGTACTGTTTCGAAGTCCTGTACCTCTTACACTGGTTTATTTTGATTGGTTTTATTCTGTTTTATCCTCTTTAAAATAAAGAAGAGAAAAGAAAAGAAAAAAAGAAAAGAAAAGAAAAGATGACAGAGCAATGATTATCTGTGAAGGCAGCACACCAAAAGATTTGGAGCCAACTGGCACAAGAGTAAGAAAAGAATAGACAAATTACAAAAGATTTTTATACAATTTTATTAAGATATAGCAGTGAAAATAAAGAATAAATCATTGAAATAAGTGAACTAAGATAGCAGATATACTGAAGTGTTTAAGAATGTAAAAATTTGGGTAGAAATTAAACAGCATTGGCAAACACAAGAGGGAGTGCATCTGTATGTGTGCGGTATATGCACAGCAACACATACACGCACAATGTGTATATAAACACATTTTGTGATAAGAAAACACAATGTTTAAATGTGAAATGCACTAACACGCACCTATGAAGAAAGAAGTACATATAAAAATACTTAATAGATATACTCTATAAGAGTCCTAATTTTAACATTCTTTTGCTTTGTCAATTGAATGCACAATGAATAGAATTCTACTCATCTAACTTTTATTGAAGATTAACAGCTATTGGTACATCCCTCAATTAATCTTTATCTCAGCTTTATTAGCAGCAACACTTTCATTTTCTCTGTTACACAAAGGTATTTTTAAAATAAGTATATTTTGTAACCAAATTCTCAAGTAATAGCAACTTTAAAAAACTGCTGGGTCTCAGATAGCTAAGAAACTCTTACACAAATAAAGAAGAGGTGCAAGATGACTGAATAGAAGTATTAGCATTCACCTGTTCCTCTACAAGGAAGGACTCATGCAACAGGTGTATAGCTATATAAAAGAACACTGAAAAACAACAAGAGAAAATGGAACTTTGGAAGCTCCAAAACCTGGGACAATATAGTAAGAAAAACAAAATATTCCAGCACATGCCACCTGGGCTCCATATCCAGGGAAGGAAGTTTCCCCTTTGCTGGTACAAGGGCAAAATTAAGTCTCAGAAAGTCCTGTCATCCCAGATACGGGCAATTCTAGCTTCCCAGTCCTCATAGGCTTGTAGCCAAACAAGATAAGTAACCTTAAATCTGGCTTTGGAAAAACAATTCACATTGTCGCTCAGTGAATCTCCAAGGTGTTGTAGCCAGAAGCCTCTTGAAAAGGGACCTGCTTTCTGAATTTAGCCTGCTCCAAGGCTCAAAAATCTTTGGGACTCCACAGACATCCTACCCCACTGCACTGGCTCAGGGGACAATTGCCTGGCAGACCGTACTGCTCCACAGAGAGATACTGAGTCAAACCTGCTAAGTGCTCTACACTGCAGAGGAGAGGTATTGAAACATGGGGGGAACTGAGGGTGTCATGCTCAAGAACTAAGAGGTCTAGGAGCCAGCCTTCTGATGCCAGAGGCAGGGTTGGGCACCTGAAGACTCAAGAAAATGCCAGGGACAAAGGCAGTCACTCATGGTTCATGCCACCCATCCACCAAGGGCAGGGAAAAGTGTCTGCCTCTCCTGCAGAGGCGTGCTGGGGCACCCTTGAGCACCCTGTTCTCCAGCTGTCACCCTGGGCCAGGGTCTACTCTTGTTCCTGTAGGAAATCCGCTTGAGGAATTAGGGGGCTAACCCCTGACTCTCACCGCATGTGCACGCCCATGGAGCCTGAGGTCGTGCTCCTGGGAAGGCACACCTACAGCTGCAGCACAGAACACAAGTCCTGCCTCCACACACACACAGTTTGCATGGACAGCCACACCAATGCCTTGTCTGATCATGCACTGCTGACAGGATGGTGTGAGTACCACAGAGGGGAGTGGCGAGCAGTGGGAACTAACTGGGCTCTGTCCAATTAACTAAGAATCTCCCTTCTCATGCTGGCTGGGACCTAGATGGTGCAGCATGGTGGCCAAAGTCCACTGGGGGTTCAGAATGACAGTGATAATGATAGAATGACTGCAGGGCTGGGTTTTCCTGTTACTCTAAAGCGGAAAGAGCACAAGTGCCTGGGCTCATGTCACAGGTCAAGAAAGTGTGATAATGGGTGGGGGAGGGAGCGTATTTTTAGGGGAGTTGTAAGAGAGGCAGAAAGAAAGGAACCGCAACAAAACTAGAAAACAAGTTACATAATGGCTATAATAAGACCTTACCTATCAATAAATACCTTAAATATAAGTGGTTTGAATTCACCAATAAAAATGTAAGAGGGACTGAATGAATTAAAAAAATAAGACCCAGCTATATGATGTTTATAAGAAACTCACTTTAACTCTAAAGCCATACACAGACATAAATTGAAGGGATGAAATTGAAGATATTCCATGCAAATGGAGTCCAAAATTAAGCAGGGTTTGCCATACTCATATCAGACAAAATTAAGTCAAAAGCAATAAAAAGAGACAAGGAAGGTCATGATATAATAATAAAGGGGTCAATTCGGCAAAAGGAAATAATTCTAAATGTATATGTATCCATTATTGGAGCACCCAAATATATAAAGTAAGAACTAGTAGATCTAAAAGGAGAGAGAGAGCCTCCACTATAGTAACAGTTGTGAACTTCTAACACTTCATTTTCAGCAGTGGATATATCATCCAATAGAAAATCGAAAAAGAAACATTCATCTTAAATTTGGCACCCTAGGCCAAATGTACCTAACAGACATCTACAAATTACCCCATCCAGCAGCTGCTGAATATGCATTTTTCTCACCAGCATATGAAACATTCTTCTGGATAGATTCCATGACAGGTCATCGAAGAAGACATAATGAATTTTTAAAGGTTTGAAATTGTAGTATCTTTGCTGACCATGCCACAACAAAGCTGGAAATCAGTAACAAAAAGTTTGGAAATTACACAAATACATGTTTTGAATTACCAGTGGATCAAGAAACAAAGAGAAAAACTTTAATATATTTTTGAGACAAATGAAAGCGAAGACACAACATACCAAAACCTATGAGATTCAGCAAAAGCAGCATTAAGAGAGAAGTTTAGGGCCAAAGATTTAGCTCAGTGGCACAGTGCTTGCCTGGCAAGCATGAGGTTCTGAGTTCGACTCTAAAAAAAAGAGAGAGAAGTTTACAGCAATTAATGTTCACATCACAAAAGTAGAAAGATCTATCAGACCAGATGAAGAAATAGAAAAAGCAAGAAGAAACTAACCCAGAATTGTTACAAGGAAGGAAATAATAAAAAATAAGAGCAGAAATAAATTAAAAAATTGGAAAAATATGATATATCAACAAAACAGAGCTGGTTCTTCAAAAAGATTAAACAATATAGAAAAATCCTTAGCTAGACTAAGAAAAGGTGTAAGACAAATTCAGAGATAAAAACAAATGTTACAATTGACACCACAGAAATACAAAATGTCATTAGAGATTATGAACTATATACCAACAAATTGGGTAGTTCAAAAGAAATGGATAGATTCCTAGATGCATATGCCTCACATGAATCAAATCATGGAAGAGCACGAAACTTGAGCAGATCAGTGACAATGAGACTGAATGAATATCTCTCATCCAAGAACTAGATGGCAGGACTAGATGGCCTCATGGATGAGTTCCAAAAAATGTTTAAAGAACTAATGTCATTTTCCTTGTTCTTCCAAAAAAACCAGAAGAAGGAGGAATTCTTTCGAGCACATTCTATGAGGCCACCTGCATACCAAAACCAGATAAGGAAACAAATAAATAAAAGTACAGGTCACTATTTTTGATGAACACAGATGCAAAAATCCACAACAAAATATTAGAAAACCAAATTCAGTAGTAGATTAAAAAGATTATTCGCCACAGTCAAATGGGATTCATCCTATGGAGCAATATATGTAAATTTATAAATGTGTTTCCCCACACCAACAGAATGAAGGACTAGAACCACATGATTATCTCAATTTATGCAGAAAGGGCATTGGATAAAATTCCACATCTCTTCACAATAAAACACTGAATTAATCAGGCATATAAGGAACTAACTTCAACACAATAAAGGCCATTTATAATAAGCTAATAGCTAACCTCATCTGAAGGGGGAAAGTGGAAAGCATTCTCTCAAAGACATGGAATATGATGTGGATGCCTGCTGTGACCACTTTCATTCCACATAGTGAAAGATGTCTTACCCAGAACAAATAGGCAGAGGAAAGAAACTGTAGGCATCCAAATTGGAAAAGAAGTCAAATTGTCACTGTTTGCAGATGACATGATTTTCTATATAGAACCCCCCAAAAGAACTCCATCAAAATTATTAGAATAAATGAATTCAGCAAAGTTTCAAGATACAAGATCAACATACAAATATCAATAGTATTGCCATTTTCCAATAGCAAATTATCTAAAAAATAAAAGCAATACCATTTATAATAGCTAAAAAATAAAATAAAATATCTAGGCATAAACTTAAATTAAAAGATACAAGATCTTTATGATGAAATTATAAAACATTAATTAAAGAAACCAAAGGGGACAAAAGAATGTAGAAAGATATCTATTCATGAATTGGAAGAATCAATACTGTTAAAATGTTCATGCAACTCAAAGTGATTTATAGATTTAACGCAATCCCTGTTAAAATCTCAATGGCATTCTTCATAGAACTAGGAAAAAAATTGTAAATTTAACATAGAATCACACACAAAAAAAAGAATCAAAGAGGAAACACTGGACTACTTGACTTCAAAGCAGTACAAAGTTAAAGTAATCAAATATGGTACTGGATAAAAATGGACAGATCAATGGAAGAGAGAGGTAGAAATAAACCCAGGCTTTTGCAGGCAACTAATTTTCAACATAGGTGCTAAGAAGATGCATTGGAGAAAAGATAGTCTTTTCAACAGCGTTGAGAAAACTGAATATCCACAAACATAAAAATGTAGCTAGAGACCTATCTCTCATAAAGATCAACTCAACATGTGAAACTGGTAGAAGAAGAAAACATAGGGGAAATGCTTAAAACATAGAGAAAATGCTTAAATGCTTAATGGACAAGGATTTTTTTTTTTTAAAGAAAAGATTCCAAAGGCATGGGGGAAAAAAAGCAAAAATAGACTAATGAAGTTTTATCAAACTAAAAACTTCTACACAGTAGCAAAAACAATTAACTATGCACACAGACAATTTACAGAATGGGAGAAAATATTTACAATATATACAACTGGCATCAGAATTATATCAAAATCAGATAAGGAAACAAAACTATAGGGCACTGTCTTTGATGAACATAGATACAGAGATCCTCAGAAAAATATTAGTATAACAAATCCAACAGGACATTAAAAAGATTATTTAGCATGATCAAAGGGGATCTACCACAGAGATGCAAAAATGGTAAAATATATGGAAATTAATAAAGGGACTGATATTCAGTATATAAAAGGAACCCCAATAACTCAATTAAAATGGTCAATAACTCTCAGTGGACATTTCCTAGAAGAAATCACACAAATGGTCACAGAGAACAAATGAAAAAATGTTCAACATCAGTAATCATCAGTAAAATGGAAATCAGGATTGTAATGAGACATCACCTCACTCCAGTAAGAGTAGCTTTTAGCAAAAAGAAAAGATAATAGGTGCTATCAAGGATGTGGACAAAAGAGAACCCTTGCACACCCTTGGTAAAAATGTAAATTAATATAACCATTATGGAAAGAGTACAGCAGTTTCTCAAAGAATTAAAATTAGAACTACCATATGACCCAGCAATCCCACTATTTACTGGGTCTCTTTATCTGAAGGAAATGCACAGTATGCTGCAGGGACACTTGCACCCCTGTATTCACCACACACTATTCACAATAGCCAAGAGATGAAAACAACCTAAGTGGTCATTAACTCATAAATGGTTAAAAATGTGGTTCTATGTACACAGTGGAATACTATTCAGTCATAAAAAGGATGGAGTCCTGTCATTTGAAACAACATGGGTGCAACTGGGGATCATTATGCTGAGTCAGGAACTGACAAATACTACCTGATTGCATATGTAGAATCTAAAAGAGTTGCTCTTTAGGGCGTGGGGAAAAGGGCTCAAAAAGATCAAGATCTGTTATAAATATGTATTTCTCCTCAAACAAATATAAATATCATGCACTGGAAATGTACACAAAATTGAAGAAAAATGAACGAAAAAACATGCAGCAAAAAATTAAAGATACATTTTACAGAGATTAATTCTATGGAATATTAGGTTTTGCTTTGAGGATATGTATTTCCTTACTTATTGAAATGATAGTGAATATAAATATTGTACTATTTTGATTCTGACAGCTTTTACTTTGTATTTATAATGTTCAACTAAAAATACTTTTCTTATGACTTCAAATTTTTTAAAAAAGTTGATCTCATAGAAGCTGAGAGTAGAAGAGTGATAAACCAAGGCTGGAATAATTGGGAGCAGGGAGGACTGAGCAGTGGGCATTACACTGTAGTTAGATGGAAGCAGTGAGTTAGGAAGTATTCCTGTATGTATGTTGAATACAGATAACAGTAACATATGATACACTTCAAAAACCTAGGAGGATGAATTGAAAGTTTTCACCATGACGAAATGCCAGTTGTTGGAGGAGATAAACATGTTTAAGCTGATTTCAGCATATTGCTTGTTCCCCTGGTAATATTTGCAACTTTTCATTCTTTATGCACATTGGTCAGCTTTCCTGTTGCTGGACTCAATACCCAACACTCACAATTGGAAGGCGGAGAGGTTTAATTTGGCTCACAAGTCAGCAGATTCAGTCGGTGGCCAGTTGGCTCCAAGGCGGAAATAGCATGGTGGAAAGACATGCCAGAGGAAAACAGCTTGTCTCATGGCAGCCAGGAAGCAAGAAGGGAGGAGCTGGGGTTAGGAATATACTCTTCCAGGTCACACACCAGCGACCACCTCTTCTGAACAGGACCCACCTCCTGACAGCTCATTCAGTTCTGATGTCAACAGTGGATAGCCACAGATGAGCACAGCTTCCCCACAATTCACTGACTGTAGCAAAGATCTACCTCTGAACAGATGAGGCTTTTGAGGGGTCTTCTAGATCTAAACTATAACATTTAACAGTTGAAACATTTAAAACTTATAGATAGAAACAAATATCCACTAAAGATTTAAATGGCTACTTTAATAGTTTTCTGTGTCCAATATTTTACATATATTGATGCTGAGCATATTGTACGAGAAAGGCATTATTCCCAGTTTGCTAAGCTGGATGTTAAAGCTCAGAGATTCAGGTTATCTGATTGCAGACATAATTACCATACCATGTTGCTGATGAGTGCTTTCAGATAGTAACACAGGCCAGGGTGGGTTTACACTTGGGAGACAAGACTGAAAGAGCTCAAACATACAGATGACAGTAAAATAAGACTGGTTGATAAAGGAGGTTCTATCATAAGAGATCCTAAAAATAGTACCAATTTTCTTGGCTCCATTAGGAATTACATGCTAGCTGCTGGTTAAAGACCTGACTACAGCAGCTTGAAGGAATTTGAGGTATATTCTCTTACCTAAATGAAGTCTGGCTTGCAGGGAGTCTAGGGTTGCTAGGCGGCTCCTCAGAGTCAGAAGGGACTGAGGCTTCTCCCACCTTTCTTTACCATTCTGTGTGTGTATGAATTAGACTAGTCCAAAATTTGCTGCTGGGCTCAAGCCATCACAGGCACATTTCAAATAGAGAGGAGGGAAGGAGAAAGGGGCACAAGTGGCTTTCACGGAAACCCTACTCTTTACCTACATCTCTGGTTGCCTCATGTGCAGAGCCTGGGAACCTCGAGCTCCTTATTTGGTTTACTGTCCAACATTCGGGTGTTAAGAAAGATGCAGTGTAAACTACAATGTCTGAAAGTGTAATTACAAAATTTGAATATACAGACAATCATCTGAAGTTGAAGAAAATGACAGTAAGTGGGGAGAGTCTCAGGAACAAAAGTGGTCAATGGGAGGGACAGCTAGGGAGAGGAGACACTGAGGGTTCTAACCTGATTGAAGTTGAGATGAGTGTAACTGACTTTTCTAGAGAGAAGTAGATTTGGGGGTGTTAGCAAATCCACTTGCGATACACTAACTTTGAGGCCCCTGGGAACTTTTGCACAGTATAAAATAATTTTGCCACTTGTTACAATTGTTTACTCAAACTACAGTAACAGGAAAAATGGCATGAAAACATGTTTTCAGTTTAATTAGAAATACTGGTTGTTTTGGACTAGTTCATTTCATGCAAAACCTATCTTTAACAGGTAATACATAATTGCCTGGATTTTTTTTTTAACAAATTGTTTTCCAGACATAACACCACTGCAACACAGGACAACACTGACGACTAGCCAGAAACCCAAAATATAAATAAAGAGTAAACTAAAAGATAGAATGTAGGAAATAAGGAGATAGGTCTTTTGCAAAAGGGAAGGGAATCAAGAGACACTGGGAGAGGGTAAAAGGGGAAAAGGGAATGAAAAAGAATTAAAATGTGTTATGTACATGCACCAAGTCCCAGAGGAATAGAATTATTATGTACCACAAACATATGTACCACAAAATATAAAAACTGAAAAATAAAGTTAAGCAGGGTTCTACTGGGGATATAGCTAGGGGTAAGGCATAGTGTTAGCTTGCTGGAGACTGTGGGTTCCATCCCCAGTGTATGTACAAACACACACACACACACACACACATCACTGGAGTTCCACTGTTCAGGGAAACTGTCTTTGTATTAACTAGAAGGGTCAAGGTAATGGCTGTTGCTCTACAGTACTAGGAAACACAATTCCCATAGGATTGCTAGTACCTTGAAAGTAGATTACTCTGGAGACTAGGGATCAGGTGTTACTCAGTGAACAACAGTTGGCCACCAAGAGCCTGTAGAGTCTTAGATCCCAGAAAAAAGAGCTGCTGATTCCTTTATCAACAAGATGAAGAAACATTTTAGATATATGTATTACATAACTTAATCCCACATAATACCCTATGAGATCTTACCAGACCCATTTTACAGAAGAGGAAATGGCACACAAAGAGATGAAATAAAGTGCCTCAAGTGACGTGCTAGTGAACTGGAATTTTTTTCAAAATTTTATTTGAAAGAGAAAAAAATTTCAAAATGAGACAATAAGAGATTAACAATAGTTAATACATTGCATATTATCTTTAAATTGGCTATTCAGAGTACAAGACACAGGCATTTAATTGTCCAAGCAATATTAGCACAAACCTTTCTTTTCAATGAACTAAGAGAAATTAGTAGTATAACTATCATATATATATATGTATATATAATTTGCTCTTCTCTTCCTCCTTTTCTCCTTTCTCTGTCCCAGTTTCTTTCCTTTTGAACAGTTTCTTCCCATTTTACAATATCTATTGTACATTTTAGATCTTACTCTTTCAGCTTCTCACACTAGGGAGACAATACGACGCTTACACATGTGAGTCTGCTTTACTTCACATATGAGTATGGTCTTGAGTGACATTCAATTACCTATAAAAGTTTCAAGTTTATCCTTGTTTATGGCTGAGCAGTACTCCACTGTTTAAAAAGATCACATCTTTTTCATCCATTCCTTGATTGGCATTTGGGTTATTTCCAAGATCTAGCTATTACAAATTATACTGTTATAAACATGGGTGTACATATATGATGTTTTAAATTCCTCTGGGAAAGTACCCAGCAGGGAAATAGCTGGGTCAAATGGTACCTCCAATCCCAGTTTTTTGAGGAATCTCCACAATGATTTGCACAGTGCTTGTACCAGTCTATACTCCCACCAACAGTGGAGAAGGGCTCCTTTACCATAGACCCCCCAGCATGTTATTGATTTCTTGCTAATAGACATTCTTTCTGGGGTGAGATAGAATCTGTGTTGTTCTAATTTGCATCTCTTGAATGACCAGTGATATTAAACATTTTTTCATATATTTATCTGCCGTTTATGTTTCTTCATCTAAGAAGTGTGTATTCATCTCAGGAGCCCAATTTTGGATTGGGTTTTCAAATTTGAGAGGTCTGATTTTTTTGAGTTCTTTATATGGTGAACAGGAATTTTAATGATAGAAACCCCGGTTTCAGAGTTTATGATCTTACCTGCTGAACTATGCTTATTAAACATATGAAGGAAGTGCTAACTTTAACTGGATTAACTCTGAAAGTCTGCAAATGAAATTTATCCATGGAAATCTATCTGTCCTTATTTTGGGGGCTAGTTTCAGTTACACGAGATTCCATATTTCAGTAAATACAATAATGTGATTCGCACCTCTGAAGAAGAGCTTAGGCAGTCCAGATCTCCCTGGCTCTGGCTGAGTCAAGCAGCATCAGACAGGGACTCCAGATTGCACACTAAGCAGGTAGGTAATGACAGTCACCTGAAAAAGTGGTTTTAGGGTTAGCGAGGGCAGGAAGCGCTTGACAGCGTCTTCTGAGTAAGCACTCTGTCCTAGTTACGCTTCCGGTAGACTTTTTTGGTCTCTAAATCAGCCAATTTAAACCCGATTGTGTGGCTGAAATCCGGTGACAGGCGCTGAGAGGAGCTGGAATGGGCTTCCTCCAGCAGCTCCCGCGACGCCCCTGTCCCGACCCCCGCGGTAGGTGTCCCCGGGTGAAGACCACCAGGCAGGCGCGCGTTTTCTCTCGGAGGTCCAGTCTCGGGAACCACGAGGAGCACTGAGCCGGACTGGACAACGGCGCCTAGGCTGGAAAGAGCTGTAAGCGCTCTGGACCGGGAAAGAGCGACCCAGATACAGTGCGCAAAACGCGGCAGAGAAAGAAGGGGTGCCGTGCTCAGCACTCCCTACTCTCACTGGAGTGAGTTGTTCTCCAGGGCGGAGACTCGTCTCCTCTCCTCCAGCCCGAAGCTGCCTGGGCCGCCCACGCAGCCGTGCTTGAAGCAAGTCCCAACCTCCTTTCAGCGTAGACACCCCGCTTTTACTCTGACCACGCCTTCAGAACGCTTAGTTGCACAGACAGTATCGCGAGAACACTACTTGCCGCCCTTCGACGTGTTCACTCGTGATAGTCGCTTTTATTCTCGCGATACTTCCGGGTACTCGGGAACCCGGCGACCCGGGATTCTGTGAAATATGGCGGCCGGTTGGGACCGTAACACAAGGTAAAATACTGAGACCCCTCTGGGCTCTGTTCCCTTGGCTGTTGAGGGCTGCCCGCGGCGTGAATGCGGTACAGGGGGCGGACAGGCTGGTGTTGGCTTGGCTCCCTGGCCTTCTCGCTTCCTGGGGAGCGGCTCCGTCTGCCGGGGGCGTTCCTGGCCGAACCCTGGGCAGCGCTGGGGCCGGGCGCCCCTAGCCGGGTCCAGGAGTCTCCAAGCTGTCCTGCGGCCCGAAGTCCTCCTAGGGCTTCCTCGACAGCGCCCGCACCCTGGCGCCTGCCTCGCACGGTGCCCGGGAGCGGCTCCTGACCGTAGGCAGGCGGGTCTCAGTGGTGTCCAGGTCCTCCCGGCGCCTGGCCCCTGCTCCACTCAGACAGACCCACTTTTCCGGCCGCAAGGTGCTCTCTGTGGGAGGGAAGAGGGCTCGGCCGTACACGCGCCAGGGGCAGGGGGGCGGCCAGGCCAAGCCGGGTGCGGGCTGCGCCTGCTTCGGGGTCCTTGCCCTTCTTGTGTCAAGAAACCCTCGCAGATCGCCTGCCCGCCCGCAGGGAGAGCAGCCGTGGGCATCCGTGGCGTGTAGAGTTGGTAGATCTTCGCTGCAGAAAACACATCCTCATAACTTCTGAGCTTCTGGTACCCTCGAGACTGATGGAGGCAAAGTAACGTATGTTAAAATGCTGCTAGACTGGCTTTCGGAAACAATTAAGATACAGTCAAAACAAGCTTTCACTGAAGTTGTAGTGCTACTGTTTCAATTAATTGAGTGGCCTGACGTCTTGAACTCGGATACGGATGTAAAGAAATGAGCCTGGCTGATTCGCTGAAGTTAATGTAATTACTCCAGTTCTCTTACAGGAGAAACGAATCTCCTGTTTTTGCGGCTGGGGAGTGAATGGGACAAGAAAAAGTTTCACTTTTTGATAGTAAATTTTAGTACACAACTGAGCATTGTAATGCTATATCTAGTTTGTAAGCTCTCTCTAGGGAACAATAAAGAATTAGGAAAAACTCTCCAGGAATTTGTTTTCTCTGGGGGTTAGTGATTTAAATGGAAGGAAAGAATGAAGTTCGTTTTTAATAGAAGTTACTTTTAGTTGGGCATGATGACACATACTTGTATGCCCAGTATTCTGGGAGGCTGAGGCAGGAGGATCACAAGTTTGGGCAATTTAGCCCCAAACTTAGCTGGACTGTATCTCAAAATAAAAATTTAAAAGGGCTGGGAGTGTGGGGCTGGGGATGAAGTCAGTGTGAAGGCCCTGGTTTCAGTCCTCAATGCAGAAAAAAAGTTACTTTGTCTGTTCCTGCAATAAATTTTATTTCATTATTTTCCAGCACTTATCTTAGTTCTGCAACCTCTCTTGCTTTAGTTTCTTCTCCAGTAAAATGGGAATAATAATACACTAACATCTGATTCATAATGAAGTTGTAGAATTAAAACATACAAAGAATTAAGAACAGTACCGTACCTGTTTGCCATGCAGTCAGAATTTAGGTTGTTATGTATTTTTAAAATTTTCATTTTCTGACTTCTGTAGTTGTAAATGTTACCTTGATACTTAGTCAAAATATAGACCGAAGAAGGTGTTTTCTTTCTAACCCACCGAATTGAGTATAAATACTCTTCAGAGCATGTGGCTAATATGTCCTTGAACTCTTGGCTTCCAATTGCTGTTATTCTTTCTTACTAAAGCCTAAATTCTTAGTATCTCTTCTTGTAGCCTTGTTGCTTTTGAGGTCAGTCCTGTGCCTCTAGGTTTCCAGTGAAGCTACAGTCTTGCTTTTGCCATCATCCATTGAATTGTAATTATCACTTATGTATCACTGATCTTTTTTCCTCATGCTTATGTTCCTTATACTTCCTTACTTTAATGTTACGCACTTTTCTTGAGTAGCTACTGTTGTTAAGTCATCCTTTAAGGACTTACACCTGTCTTTGCTTTCACTTGCTACCAGGCACTTACATATATTTTTTTTTCCCCTGTGACTACAGTCTTTTTCTTAATTTTCATTCTTTCAGTAATACCCCTCCTTACCCTATGAGATTATCAATTAACCTCCGATACTTTACCAATAAATATTAAATGCCTTTCTTGGAATGAGAATACAAATATTTACTAATTTATTAAATTAGAAAATAAATATTTAGTAAATGGAAATTTCATTTTTATACTCATTAAAAGCTACAAGGTAGCAATTATTTTCTCCTCTCCCCATTAAAATAAAATTATATAAAGGATCCTGAGAAGTTGAGGATCTTTCCAAATTTGTTACCTAACTGGAAAGTGCCTAGATAATCCAGTTTTTTCTAATGACAGAACTCAATGTTCATACCATCTCACTTGATTTCCAAATAAACTTTTTTATCACTGGGAAAGTTACTAGATTTATTTGAATTATGTTGGGGCGAACAGCTTTTCAAACAGCATTTAACTCTTAAGAGGTCCAAATTTTAAAACTTACACAGTTAAGTACTTTTGAGAGAGAGAGAGAGAGAGTGTGTGTGTGTGTGTGTGTGTGTGTGTATGTATTCAGGGTTTGTAAAGTGAGACTAAGTTGTTTTTGTTTTGTTTTGTTTTGTTTTAGGGGAAGGACAAGATCCTACTATGTAGTTGAGGTTGGCCTTGAACTCAGTTTGTAGCCCAGGCTGCCCTCGAATTCATGATGATCCTCCTGTTTGAGCTTCCTCAGTGCTGAGATTATGTGTGTTCTGCCACCACATCTGGCTCATAAACTTTATACAAAGTGGTTTTTATTGTATTCTAATGCTGCATAGTTAAGTAATTTATATTTATGGATAGCTTGTGGTTTTACTTTTATTTCTGCAGTTCAGTGATTCCCTGAATAGTAGTTATTTCCTTACTCATTCTAATTAATCTCATACGTTAGTTTCCTGAGGCTGCCTTAATTATTATAACGGGGAGCTTAAAACAACAGGCATTTATATGTCACACTGTTGAAGACTGGAAGTCCAAAACCAAGTGGTGGTGGGCTGTGCTCACTCGAGGCTCTGTAAAAGAGTCCTTCTTTACCTCTTCCTAGCTCCTTGGCAGTTCTGTTAGACCCACCCCTCTAACTTTTGTTTTCATTGTGTCTTCTTGTCTTCACATGGTCGTCTTTCGGGGCTCAAATGTTTAGATTTTGTATCACCCTAATTCAGTATGATTTCATCTGAATTGTACATGCAGACACCAAGATATTTCTGAAGAAGGCCCATTCACAGATGCCAGGGATTAGGACTTCATATCTTTTTGGGAACACAGTTCTACTTGCAATGTGGCCATATGTGTTCACTAATTAAATATTTCTCATTACCAAATATATATTATAAGTAGAAGTTGACTGATAAAACTTGGATGATGGATAAATTGTCTCTTTATTTCTTTGGTTTTAAACTGAATTGAGCAGATTGTAAAAAGTTCATGAATTCTCTAATTTTGGCAAAGCATCTGGTAGTCTCATTCAGGTGAATACAGTGACGTTACTTATGTTGCCGGGGTATATATTCCTCCCATATGGAGGGAGTTTCTTATTTCTTACAAAGTTATTTAAAGTGTTGCCTTAGCCATAGTTGTTCCTGCTGACTTCCTGGACAGTTTGGGCTGACAGTAAAGAAACAGACGTGGTGCTGGTGATTGTCAAGGTGTAAGTAGCAGCACCAACCAGCTGACAAAGGAAAGTTTTTCATTTTGTGGATCAATCTAAAGAATGTAGGAAAAAACAACAGAATATAGGAAAAACAGTTTGAGGACTGACACAGAATTATAGTTTTTGATTTTACTAAGGATATCTAAATATAACACTGAAAACCTTGATTATTAAAAACCTATTATTTTTGTCATCTCATAAAGGAAAGGACATTTTGATGCAAATAAGAAAATAATCTCAGGATAGAAGACGGATTTTTAAATTGGTAAGTTTTTTTAAAAGCTTCCTCTGCTGTCCTCACTGTTCTCATCCAGGTAGAGTTGGAAAACTCTGTGGTGATATCTTTGGGAAACATTGGCCTTTGTCATTTCTAAGTGAGTACGTTTTTTAAAAAATTGCTGACCAAGAAGCAGAGAAGCAAATGGTTGGTGTGGAAGCAATGAAATGAGCTAACTGGGAGGGGCCCAAGGTGTGAGAACCTTGGTGAGCATGAAGAGCCTGATGGGTAGTTGTTTCAATTTGGAGAGGAAAATGGTGTTGTGGGTTTCCGATGTGCAGCAAAGTTTGTGAGATGAGAGAAGCCAAGACAGTCCTGCTGGAGTGAACATAGAATTGAGATGCAGGTTCCTGGAGCAGAAAAACTATTAAGCTTATGTAATGCAAAGGTTTTACCTTAAATGAATGCCATGGGATCGTGAATTCAAAGGATGCTTTTAGACCAGAAAAAAAGAGAAACATAGAAGTGTTGATACCCAGGTGCCAAAGTCATTAAGGAAATTAAAATCCATCTGGATGTCAGTAGAAAGTGGCAGTAGGTCATGAACTGAGATTCAGTGTGTAGTGTGCTTTGATTTTTACATAGATTTGCATAGATGTTCTGCAGAGTTTTTTGGATTCAGGCTACTTGGGATCAAATCCAAGTTTTACCACCAGCTCTGTGGCCCTGAGGAAAATTATTTGACTGTTTATGCCATGTTTCCTCATCTCTTTTTTTTTCTTCTCAGACAGGGTCTTACTGTGTAGTTCAGGCTGGCCTTGAACTATGTAGCCCAGGGTTGGCCTCAAACTCATGGCAATCCTCCTGCCTCAGCCTGCGTAATGCTGGGATTATGGGTGTGCCACACCATGCCTGGCTCCTCGCCTCTAAGTGAGAATAAAAATAGTATGTGCTTCATAAAATATAAAGTGAGTTAATACATGAATGCCAGGTATAGTGGTGTATACCTATAATCCCTGCATTCAGGAGGCTGAGGCAG
This sequence comes from Dasyprocta punctata, assembly GCA_004363535.1. Classification (NCBI taxonomy): domain Eukaryota; kingdom Metazoa; phylum Chordata; class Mammalia; order Rodentia; family Dasyproctidae; genus Dasyprocta; species Dasyprocta punctata. Next base: position 47,923 of record RJWM01007485.1, on the reverse strand, counting down.
GAGAATTGCCATGAGTTTGAGATCAGCCTCGGCTATATAGATCAAGACCAGCCTGAACTACATGGCAAGGCCCTGTCTCAAAAAAATTAAATTCTTTGAATCATACATGAAAGTTAGCTGCACTTCTGATTGTGTCGTGTCTGTGTGTTAACTATTAATAGCAAAAGGTATACTTGAGAAGGAAAGAGATGGCTGAGAAGTATGATAAAACACATTGCCTTTGTACCCTGTGAGTCTCAGAAATGAAGTCAGAATTGGAAAGGAATTCTCACCAAGAGGTCAGGTTTCATGAAGAGAGCAGGGAGAGTGATTGCTTTTAGAAACACTAGGTGTTATTGAATGACTTACATCTAAATGGTGGCTTTATAGATGATTAAGTCTTAGAATGAGTTTCTTGGATGTTAGCTTTTTTAGGAATGGGACAGGAAGATTACCAGTGGCAGGTGCTTCATTCTAGAATGACAGTTGTGGGACAAGAATGGAGGAAGTGGGGCTTCCAAACGGGAGTGCCACACAAATTGTATGCCGTCTCAGCAGTGGTAGTAAACCTTTGGCATTAGTTTTCTTTTGTGACAAAAGGTGTTAATTTATGAGTTGTTTTTTTACAAACTTAAACCTCAATACTCAGGTATAATTGCCATGTTGACACTTTGCAATAGATCAGTGGGTTTTGGGTTGCATTTTTGGGACTCGTCTCTAAAAAGTTTGCTATCACTGTAAGAGTATTTATAAAAGCTAGTTAGCTACTGACCATATTTTTATGCTTATATGTAATTTAAAAGAAAGCATTTATTGGGCTTGAGGTATGGCACAGTGGCACAAGCACCTCCCTGGCAAGTGCGAGGTTGTGAGTTCGATCCCTGGTACCAAAAAAAAAAAAAAAAAAAAAAAAAAAAGTATTTATGCAGTTTATGAAAATACAACATTTTACAACCTTTTGGAAGTAGAACTATTTTCTGTGTTTGCTGAACAGTGCTGTAGAAACTCTGAGATTTATATTTGCTGAACTATTTTATACATTTGCTGAACTGTGCTGTAGAAACTGTGTTTTCAGTCATTGTTTTAGGTGCTGTGATTACTATAATGAGCAAAACATGAAAACTTGCCTCCCTCATGAATGTTACATGGTATATATTTACTTACCTAAGTGTGACACTTCGTTGTGATTTGAAATCTGTGCCACTGTATGTGTTTCATAGAGCGATTTCCTTCCTTCCCTCAACAAATATGTACTGAATACCTTTGTGCCAGGAGTTGAAATTACAGAGATTAAGCAAGAAATGATTCTTTCCCTAACAAATCAGCAGAGAGAAAGGAAATGAAACGAGCAGTTCCAGGCAGTGTCAGAAGGGTTCATTGTTTTAGATCACATAGATTTTGGGGTGACAGCATTTCCTCCCTCAAGACAGACGAGTATACTGGGACTGGAAGGGAAAGTAGAACTGGGTAAATGAGAAGTGGATGTGGGGATGAAGACTATCTCTGGCATAGGGAGAAACATATTTAAAGAATTTAAAGTGATTTTGTGACTGGAACTTAGATTGTGAGGGATTGAGTTTGAAGGAAATTTGGACTTGCAGGACTTTAAGAAACATGCTATAATGTAGTTGGTCTCATAAGTGCAATGGGATTTATTCAAGGAGTTTTAGAAAAATAACAGATTTCTGTATTAAAAAGATAATTCATAGAAACATGGAGAACAAATCAAGGGTTCAGGATGAGAAGTTTCTGAAACATGCAGTTGTAGATTTTGGCAGTTGAGCCTATAGTCTGGTAAAGGACTTCTCTTTAGATGATGAAGAAGTGAGAACTGCTTGAGAGAAGTTTAGGAAAAGTCTTAAGTGTAAGAACATAACCCCTGTTTGTGACTTGTGCGGTTGGGCACATGGATTTAATCATTAAGATGGGGAACACAGGAGGAGGAACAGTTATTAATAGGGTGAAATACTCCTCTTGGGGGCTGTGTGAATAATCTTTGAAATGTTTTGGGGATATAGGAGGAGGGATAGTTCTAACAGGATAAAATATTGCCTTTTGATTTTATTGAGTCCACATCATCTTTGAAATGTCTAAATGAAAATGGAAATGAAGGGATGGAGGTGTAACTGTGGTGAGATTTTGGCTGACAATAGATTTGGGAGGGATCAACATGTAGATGGAAGCCAAAGGAATGGGAGAGATTGGGGAGAGAGTGGAGGTTGGGAGGAAGGCCTAGTGCAGAGCCTGAGAGGGAGATAAGTCATAAAGTGAGGTACTCTTAGAATGAAAATCAGGAGTTTTGTACAGGTTGAACATCCCTTATCCATGGTGCTTTGAACTGAAAGTGTTTGAGGTGTTACAGTTTTTTATTTTAGGAGTACTTGAATTAACTACCAGTATTGAAATTACAGAAATAGGAGAATTCAGTTATCATTTGTTTGACCTTTTTTTTTCCTCCTGTACTGAGGATTGAACCCAAGGCCTTCATGCTGAGGTACATCCCCAGCCCTTTTTATTTTTCACTTTGGTTGCTGAGTTGTCCAGCTGGACTTGAACTTGTGATAACAACCTCCTGCTTCAGCTCCCAGAAAGCTGGACTTAGTTATACGCTGTCACAGCCTTACATTTTAGATGAGTTGGCTTACTGATCTAAAAGAATAGCAATTAATTTTAAAATAATATTTTATTATAAAAATAGATACTTTGCAAAGGCCAAAATAATGTGAAATTTAAATTTCCCCATGGTCTACTTTTGATATTTTTGTGTATAGAATTGTTTCTTGTATATCTTTCCTTGTTTCCCATAGAATCTTTTCTTAATGTGTCATGAGTATTTTCTTATGTCATTAAATAATTAATATGATTTTCAGTGGTTACATAGATTAAGACCTGTTATTTCACCACACTTTGAATCTTTGATACCCTGCGTTTCTTTGTATCTTCACTATTTTTAAAAACACTGTGAGGACAACACTTATCATTAAATGTTTGTTCCTGACCCAGATTATTGCCTTAGGATACATTTCTAAAAAAGAGTTTGCCTAGTCAAAAAAGGAATGGCGCACATTTATATTATTGTTAGCAGTGCATGAGGTTGCCTATTTTATTTCATCATCATCCATTACTAGAAATTATTTTTATATATTTATCAATATATATTTATATATTTAACAAAAAATAATTTTAAATATCAGTTTATATATTTAAATATTACAAATGCTTGAATTTCTTTAGACCTAGTTGTTTTGCTATTTAATATGTTTGTGTGTGTAAATTGCCTTCCACTGCTCGCTTTTGTCAGGCTGCAGAAGGGGAAAGGAGTGGTATGGGTGAGGGTTGTGCCTCCAGCAGGGAGGGGAACGCTAATGTGCTCTAAAGCAATTTGCCAGTTATCAGAGTTCATTTATTCATTTCTTTATTTCTTAGCATGACTATATGAAGGAAGAGGAAGGTTTTCTTGAAGATGAGGCGGCTGAATCGGAAGAAAACCTTAAATTTGGTGAAAGAGTTGGATGCCTTTCCGAAGGTTCCTCAGAGCTATGTGGAGACTTCAGCCAGTGGGGGTACAGGTGAGTTGTAGTCCAGTTAAAATCCCCACGGTGAGTGCAGCTTCTGAGTGTGCGTAAACGGGGACATACAGAACGGTAGCATGAGGAACAACCCTCAGTGAACTGCACAGTAACTTTGTAGTCAGTTTGTCTGTTCTTGTGTCACTGTTTGCTCTGGTTTTACTACTTGTTTTCTGTATATAGCATCCAACCCAGTGCGACTTGTACAGTTAGTAGTGTTTGTTATGATGTTAACCAGTTTATGCAGTTTCACTGCTTTGGTGCCCTTTGCCTATAGGAAGTCACAGTAACATGATTTTTATGTACAAATGGAGTTGGAGTTCAAAGTTATGGAATGATGTTGATACTACCTCTACTGTTTTGGTTAACAGTAAATCATTATAAATATTTAAAGTTTCTTTAATTTCACATTATTGTTGAGAGGCAGTGTGAGGTAGTAGTGAAGAATTTAGACTTTAAATGCAGAGTTTGGAATGTCTGCATTCACATCTTACCTCTACCCCTTCATGTGAGGAGGAAATTAATCAAATCGGTCTCTGTCTTATTTTCTTCCATGAAATAAGGGTATTAGTATTTACTTTTTAGGGTTACTGTGTCAAATAAGTTATTATGTATAATCTTTAGAGCAGTGTTTAGTATACATGGTACTATATGTTAAATAAAACTGGGGAAAATACTGTTTTTCCTTTCCCCATGAAGAGCTAATAAAATAAAATGTTACATAAAGTCCACATTTTTTTTGGCTAAAATGCTTGCGATTTCTAATCCCTTGTGATTAAGTTTCTTAATGAAGATAGTACAAGTTCTTGTGCAACCCATGTTAAGTGTATGTTCTCATAATATATGATGATTCTTTCATGTTTGTCTAGTCTTTAACTCATTTTGGCAAATGTATTAGTGAAAGACCGCTAAAATTGAAGAAATAAAATGTTTTCTCAACTTACAAATGTTTGGGTTCATATTTATGTTCACTAAATTTTCATTTTTGAACTGCTTTAGGAAAAATTTATAGAGCATTTTGTAGAAAAACTTTATAGTATTCAAATGGCAGTCCTTAGACATTTTTGCTTGCTATAATCTCGCTTAAAAATTTTTTCCTCTTCATCTTTTTTGTTTGTTTGTTTGTTTTAATTAGTTGTTGTGTTTCTCAGTTTCTCTAATAGCATTTACCACTATGGCTTTATTAACAATAATGGAATTCTCAGTATATCAAGACACATGGATGAAGTATGAATATGAAGTAGACAAGGATTTTTCTAGGTAACTTTTTTCCTTCTGAAAATACTTTTAGATTCAAGTTGTTTTCAAAATAACATACCTTTAAAAAAAAAGTCTGCCCTTTTATATTTGGTTTATCTTAGCTTTGAAGAAATAGTCCTTTAAAGTGTTTCTAACTATATGCCTTAGATGAAACATTTTAGAATCATTTAAATTCTGGTAAAATTCTAAAACAGGTTCTCTTATTTAGTATGAACTTTTTAAAAATGAGTTAAGCATGTTTTTTCTTAGCTGTGTATCTGTATGAAGTTTGAAACTATTCAAGATTTTGAAATACCTTTCTGATCTTTGTGAACTGAAAATATGCAGTCTAAAGATATATACACTTATAACTTGATTTTTATAAACTATATCTGAGTTACATCTTGATATAAGTAGTTTGATATCTAAACTTGAAAATGAAGCATTCTAGGAGATAAGATCTACTTTATTCATTTATTTGGATTTTTTAATGGATGGCAGATAATAAGTTTATAATATTAAAATCGCACTAGATAGGAAGAAATACGTAATTCTTGATTCAAATTTTGGTTCTTTAGTTTACTAACTACATGACTTTTGAGAAGTTACTGAATTTTTTTTTTTTTTGGAACTAGGAATCGAACTCGACCTCATGCTTGCCAGGCAGGCGCTGTGCCGCTGAGCCAGATGCCCGGCCCAAATTACTGAATTATAACTGAGTGTGTTTCAGTTTCCTGTTTTGTAAAATGAAAATAATACTCTCTTTCTTGTAGTGTTTATGACACTTATATAGTGTTATGGTATTTGTAAATCGCTGTATAGCTGTGTATAAGACATACAATTGACTTGTTTTGAGCCACAGTTTCTGCATCTTATTATATGAATATTATTCTAGGTACCATTAGACTTCAAGGAATTCATTGCTCTTATTTTTAATTTTTTTTTTTAGCACCAGTGAAATATATTTTATTTTTTCCCAACACAGTCTTAGATAGTTTGTAAGTGTGGCGGGGACATCTAGAAACCCTCTTGGCTTCCTACTACTTCCTACAGCATTTCCTGAACCTAACTCCCAAGGTCTTTTGGAGCAAGTTTAAACTCTAGAAAATTTTAATACTCTCTGAAGCTGTAACAATTTGTAATTCCTGTTGAACTCAGATGAAAATTATAGAAGTGAAAAAACTTTTAATAGGAAATGTGGGACTCAGTTTAATTTTCCTGGTTCTGCTATTTATAATACTTAGTTCTTATTTGAAAATTAATTTTATTTGAATTAGTCATTTGAAAATAAAGGATTGGTTGAATCTTTTAGAAAGGCAATGCAAAATTGAAGCATCGTATTTCTTTTTTTAATGCGCTTGTATTTACCCTGAGTTACACAGCCTCAGTTTCCTGTGTGTCAGGTTAGTGACTGAATGGTTTTTGTCAGGCATTAAATTACCCTAAATGCTTTGTGGATTACTTGAGAAACCAAAGTCTTCCATCTTACAGCTCCATGATGGAAAGAAGATAATATTAGTAAGGCATGTAGCATAATGGGTGTTACTGATGGTGGAAGAGAAAAATGTGTAATTCCTAATTCTTGGTTTTGAAAGTTTTACATGCTTGAAGGGAGGCTCTGTCCAGACTTTATGTAAACACAGGTTAAAATTTTTTTCTTAGTCGCCCAGTGTTACTGTTAGGAAATTAAAGAGTACCGTGTTAAAAATCTGAAATCAAAAGGTTTTTGGAGTAATCACAAAATGAAACTTCTGTGCCTTTGTTTTAGCTGTAAGACTTGCAGTCCATATTCTAACTGGCATATTCTGCTTGAAATCCAAGTTTTTCATGTCTCAGTTGGTTTCTGTTCCTCAGGCTTTGCTGACTGACAGGTTCTGACGTGTGCCTTTTGTCTTTTAGTAAATTGAGAATCAACATAGATATCACCGTCGCCATGAAGTGCCAGTGTAAGTGCACAAGCAGCTCCATGACCCTGTGTGTTTAGGGTTCAAACAGTTGCCTATAAAATTAAAAGCCAAACATTGAATTTTAACTTTGTTCTTCCTCTATAACATTTAAAAATTTTATTTAATAGTACAAATTGTTTCACCTCAGTTTATATCCCTTAAATGTCTTTCCATAAAGAAAGAGATTTAGCTTTCACATTAGTATATATAACTAAAATAAAATGGGAGGAAAATCCTGTCAGAGTTTAGTTTGAGTGCATTCTCTTTTCTTTTTGGAGTATCGTGTTTTCTACCCACATTCCACACACATACCTTGTTTCAGTTTATCACCTTTACTGTACTTTACTCTTACATCTTAGAATACAGATCCAGCTCTTTTAAATGAAGTGAAAAGTTACCTTTTTCTGTTTTCTTCACTAGCTTCATTTGATTACTTTGGATAGATTATGTTTGAATCAATATTGCTGTCAAAAATGAGGTTACTTTTGCATAGAAAATGTTTTAAGTTAGTGCTTCAAAGTAGAGACAGGCCAGAAGTGGTGGTGTATGCCTGTATTCCCAACACTTGGTAGGCTGAGGCAGGAGGATTGCTGTGAGATTGAGGCCAACCTAGGGTAGGTAGTGAGTTCAAGACCAGCCTGGACTACAGAGCCGAGACCCTGTCTCAAAAAATAAAATAAAATAAAATAAAATAAAATAAAATAAAATAAAATAAATAAAAAGTATGGACAAAGAACTCACTAGGCAATATTTTCGGTGTGAAATAGTCCTGCAATTAAGAGGTTTCTAGATTTCAGAGCATCCTGAAATATGTATCTTTTCCTTTTGAGCTAGTGCTTATGCTGAATATGTCATAATTCCTTTTTAATTCAGTTAAGTTTATGCTTTTTGAAATTAATTCCTTACCTAGTTTTCTGAAGAAGAAATAGAAAAAGCGTGATTAAATTTTGGAATAATATCCACCAAAGCTGTATAATGCCTCTGCTTTAACTTTTGAATAAATAAGTAGTATAGAAAAGTAAGACTATATACTTAGTGAATTTTCTGTTTGTTACCTTAATTTGTTTATATCAGATTTTTTTTTAATGCAGATGTTGGAGCAGATGTATTGGATTTAGCAGAAACAATGGTTGCATCTGCAGATGGTCTAGTTTATGAACCAGTAAGTTTATAATTTTTTAACTATGCTCTGAAGAACTGTATTCTTGTAGACAGGTTTAATATTTGCCTTTATTTTTGTCTGAGTTATTTTTTGTATAACTTCTATTATTTTAAAAGTATTCCATTTGTGCAAAATTTAGATAGAGGGCAAGGAAGAAAAGTTATGTGTAATATGAAGAACTGATACTATCAACATTTTGGATTTTATAAACTTTTCAGATTTTTTATTAGTATAGGTGCTGTAAATCATGATTACATTCATTGTGGCTATTTTGTAACCTCATTCTTAATATTTTTTGTTAATGCTTCCTAATAGTTTTCTTGTGTCTTTTATTAATTACCATAGGGATGAAATTTCCTACTTTTCCTGTGTTAATTTGGAAACTTGTCTTTTAGAGGTATTTGAACTGGGTTGTTCATATCATAAGAATGAAGCAGTATCTGAGAGGAGAAATTTCATAGGTATCTGCTACTTTTTCCCTCCGTTACATCTCTGAAAGTTTACGAAGTACCGATATTCGTTTATTATCTTCAAAGCACAAGTTGTGCATCCATAATTGATTGTCAGAAAACACTGACACATCATTGGGGAGGTACAGTAAGAGCCAGACCTCGTTAGAATTAGTTCTAAAGAAACTCAAGAGTAAGTCTGAAGCCCCAGCTGCTCTGATGTGCTGACTCCTGGCTGGCATTGTGGTGCTTGTATTTACATGTACGCTCTTGTGTTTCTTTGCTTATTGATACCTGTTAGCACTTTGTTAAGCAGGTTTGCAAAATGATGACCAGAGGTAGTAGGGGAAGAGTAGAAGTGTGAAGTTTGTGGGTTCGAGGGAAAAGAAAGAAACCTTGGTTGACCACTTTTGATTACTGAATTAATTGTAGTTTTTAACAGCAGCAGTACATACACATTAGATGTATGTACACAAGCACACATCCTTTAGTAAATGCTTTTTGATTGGAAACTTTTATAGAAAAAGTAACTTTGTTGTTGCCACCCTGACCCTCTCTTTCTGACCCGTTTTCCCACTGACACAGTTGATTTTATAATCATTCTATATGAAATTGGGTACCTTACAAATTCAGGTACTGTGTTACAGCATATTGACCTTTTGTCTGGAGATTTGGGCCCAGATGATTATTATTTAGACACTTTAACATTTGCATTACATTTAATGCTATCTTAAGAAACATTACTCAATTATCATATTGTTTTAGTGCTTTTAATTTCTACCATTCTTAGTTTATTTTATCATTTTATATGGGGACATTTAAGGTTTCTTTTTCAGCAAGAATATTTGGTATAATTTTTAGACTTCAGGAAGATTCGTATTTCAGTCATGGAGTAACCTGTTTTTCCTGTAAATACAGGTTTGGTTGAGGGTAGAATTCTTACTGCTTCCCAGCAAGAATATAGGCTTTGGGTGCTTGAATATTACACATAAATTGTATTATCTTTTTTCCTCCAAGCAATTGTGTTTTCTGCTAGCTCATTTTAAGTTATTTTAACTCCTAAAACATCATTTTGCATATATGGTAGATTGCCAATCTGCATCTATTTCTTTAATAGACAATGATCGCAGCAAAATATTTGTGATTAGTAAAATTTTTTGTTATTTTCAATAAACTACCACATTAAAACTTTTGATTTATAGAAGATTAAATCCTGAATATTTGTTTTTAATAACATTATCAATTTATGTTTCCTGCTCAAGTAAAATTTTTAAAAATCATGAAGTGAAAGTCAAGAGAATTTAGCAGTGCTATTGATTGTTTTCTCTTTCAGGCAATATTTGATCTTTCACCACAGCAAAAAGAGTGGCAGAGGTAATAAGTAAAGAAAGTATTGTATATTTGTTGTAAACTAGTTATAGTTTAACATTTCTCTGCTTGAATTACTAGCAGAATTTAGTATATAATGTAATGTTTTAATAATTTAAAAATTTAACAGATCTTAGGAAAGTCGTACATAAACTTTAATATATTTTGTTTCATAAATTAATTTTAGTATTAAAATATAATTCTAAATGTAATAAGTGAACATGGCTTAAAATTTGATTTGAATAGAAAGAATGCAAGGAAAACAAAGCCTCTCATTCTGGAAACTAGTACCTAATTAATGGTGATAGCTAGAGTTCAGTTTCTTATGTGGCTTTCTAGAGATTTTCTCTGCATAGATAGATTTTGTGTTTACAGATATACTTATTACTTTTTGTAATACAAATGAGTTCACTCCATACATTTCTTCTGTAACTTGCTTTTTTCAACCTAACATGATATTTTGCACATTTTAGTATATATAGTAAGTTCATTTTATGGGTGGACTATAGTATATAAAAATGATCAGTAAACATACTTGAGCCTAGTTCCTATTGTGTTTGTGTTAATGTGTGTGTAAACATTTTCCAGAAATGAAATTTCTCTTTGTAAAGATACTTAATATTTGACATATAGCACTGTATATCCTCCCAAAATATTGTTTTCCTTACACTCAAAACTATGAGAGTGCTTCTTTCTGTGTAACCTCACCAAAAATAAGTATTCCTAGAATTAAAAAAATTTTTTTTGCAAGTTTGATGGGTAAAAATAAGTATATTTGTTTTTATTTGCATCTTTTTATGAATAAATACACTATCTTTGTAAATTCTTTTCCTCACTGCTATCTTTCTTTCTTTCTTTCTTTCTTTTTTTGGTGAAGCTGGTCATGCTTCTGGTTGGTTTTTTCTTCGTACCTTAAGAATCTGTTGTGTATTTAAGAGATGCATCCTTTGTTGCATGCACTTTCCTAAACCCTTATCTTACCCCCACACTCTTTTTCGTTGCTAGGCCATGTCCTATACTTAAAAGGGCATTTAAAGATTATTATACACACACACACATTTTATATACATACATACATGCATACATACATATGTATTTAGCCTTTGTTTTAGAGTAGTTTTAGATTCACACCAAAACTGATGAGAAAGTACAGAATTCCCATATAAATCTCCTATTATATTAGTTACAATTAATGAGCCTACATTGACACATCATCATTACCCAGAGCCCATAGTTTATATTGGGGTTCACTGTTGTACATTCTGTGATAAGTGTGTAATGCACATATCCACTACTACACTACTATGAAGAGTAGTTTGACTGCCTTAAGAATTCCATGTTCCACCTATTCACCCCTCCCTGCCTACTGTGTATAATTTTATACTTGCTGAGTTAGAACTTTAGGTAATTTGAGATACTGTAGTATTTAATGGCATAAAATTAAGAGAAAATGTAAGCGTTTTTCAAATGCTTATTTTTTTATATGTTCATACTGTTTTTCAAAATGACAGGAAGAGTACAATATTTTAGAATTATCTTGTCATAGAATAGTTTCCTTGAGAAAAGGGTTGTCAGGTGATGGTAAATGACCGAGTGTGCAATGCAAATTAGATGCTCATGATGAGGCTTTGTACCGCAGGAATCTACTACTTTGAGTCCGTCAAGGATGTTTATTGTACGGCTCTTACTTGTCTTATGATTTGTATCTATAGCACCTAATTTTTTTTTTTTAATTGAACTTAGGATGCTGCAGTTGATTCAGAGTAGGCTTCAAGAAGAGCATTCTCTTCAAGATGTGATATTTAAAAGTGCTTTTAGAAGTGCATCAACGGCACTTCCACCAAGGTGAGAAGTAGACTTTAAAAGTGTGACTGTTTATTGTATATACTATGAATTTAACGTAGTTTAGTGTTGGTTTAGTTTTCTGCATCTTAGAGAAGATAGAATTGTTCTGTACCACAAGAGTGACTTTTACTCTTAAATTTATAGCTCATGATTTTGATCAGGATTATCACTAGTGCATTATTTTATTTTCATTTAATTTACGTGTGTGGTATACTTCTGTATAAAATGATATGTTTTAAGATCAAGTTGGTTGCATTTATTATTATGAGGACACATCTAACTTTTGGTTAGGAATTTTATTATTTCTCTTTTGTTTTTATTTCTCTTTTATAGGTTAGAATAGTTGATATTAGGAAATGTTACAGACATGAAAATGATACTTAGGAAATGCAGATTTACGGTTCCTTAGAAAATATCACTGTTTGAACTCAGACAGCATGCCCTTTTCTTACCTCAGTTTTATTTGCATCATGTGCTTCCTCCAACATTACCAGAAATAGATGAAGAAAACATGTTTTTGTTGGACTAATTCATTTGTTTTAATTTTTCTTCTGTCATTGAACTTAGTCCTTTGGTTAGATTCGAAGAACCACAATATTAGACTTGTGTAAATATAGTAAATATGTTACAATTACGTAATTTTTTTGTTTCTTTTTTTTTTTTGATGTATGATTTTTTATAATTATACAGATCACAGGAAACTGCTACTCCAGTTTTCACATTTAGGATATTACCTAAAAATTTACTTTTGGGGATTCTTCTCCCCCACATGCAGTTTCCACACCACACAATTGTAGGTATATCGAATGTGTTTTAAGTAATCTTAATATTACTATTTTAATAGGGAAGATGATTCATCACAGTCTCCAGATGCATGCCGCATTCGTGGTCACCTCTATGTTAATAAAGTAGCTGGAAATTTTCACATAACTGTGGGCAAGTATGTTCTGTTTCTCTTACTGGAAATGCTTTAGGCAAGGTTGCTCTTGGTTAAAAATAAGTTCTTTCTTAATCATCAGATGTTATTAATTGGTAACCACTAAAGGACTGCTGAGATGTTGTGTATTTGTATTTTCAGAATGATGTTGGTGCTTCAATCACAGGATAGAAAAGACTAGTAACTTTTAAAACAGATAAGGCAGTCATGTCTTATTCTGAAGTCTAGGTAAATGTTATTTAAGACCTACTTCTTGGCTAAATTTTAGTTGTTGGAGAGCGCCAACTAGACATTTCATTAATTTTTTTTTTGTTGGTGGTGTGTTACTAGTTTTTGTTGTGTTTGGTCTTTTGGTAGTCCTCTTCAAAAGGCAGTACCTGACTAATTCTAGGTTTGTGTTTTAATGTAGTTGGAAATTAGTAGGATCTGGAATAAAGTTAAATAATTGGGTACAAGTTAAGGAAAAGCATCCTATCATACCCATCTTTATGTGTAGCATAGAAATTGTCATTTAATAAAGGCATGGTAATTTCTAAATAAATAAATAGATTACATCCCTCCCTCCCTCTCTGTCACATAGAATTGTCTAAAGCATTGTTTGAGTTCTTGCTATGTATGAAGTGGCAGGCTAGATACTAAGAATGAAACAGTGGGAAACAAAGAAAAAGGATTTTTGCCTTTAAGCTGACATTCTGTAAGAGAATTCAAACTTTTAACAGTGAATACACTAGTAATTGTTAAATACAGCTGTATTGATGCTATGAAGGAGATCGATGACTGATAGGAGATGATATGTCAGGGTTCTTGACCTAATCTGCTAGTCAGCAGAGGCTTCATTGACGAAAATCTTTGAATACTATTTGAGAATAAGAATTTAATACAGAGGAGGGAAAAAAGTGGTTGAAGGTTTTTTTTAATAGAGAGAGATAACAGACTTCTATGAAAGAGTGTTTCAGTGTTACAGTGATCAAACTTTTTTTTTTTTTTTTTGTTCTGTTGTAGTCTTTTTTTCTGCAGATTCCAATTTTGTTGTCTGGTCATTATTGCCAGGATGGATTCTGCCTATTCCTATCTATTATTGAGAACCTTGGAATTACTTGGTATTGTAGGGTTAGTAAGTAATAGTTGGCTCAAAGAAAAACAGAAGGTTTTATTGCACTTTTACATATAAACAATATCCTCCTCCAAGAGGGAAACTGACTAATACCTTATGTTGCGTCCCCCACTTTCCAGTTTTACTTCTTGCCCAGGTGATAATTTATGCTATCAGTAAGAAGCCAAGTAGAGAAGCATTTGGTTTGTAGCTTACCAACTCGGAGATACCTTATCAGCCCACCACTAAAGTTTTTTTGATTTGTTAAGTTCATTCCTGGTCATTTTGAAAATTTCATATTACCTCTCAAAAACAGTGCCATTCCCAACTATAATAAAAGAATATAAGAACACAGTTTATAATATGTATTTTAATATGCAACTACTTGAACATGAATCACTAGAAAACATAAGGAAATAAGTAAATGCTTGCCATTTATGTGTAGAAGCAATAGTGTATGTAGATGTAATTTCCTCTCAGGTACCAGATGGTAGTCTGAAATAGCAAACAACTCTTTTAATACTGTAAACAAAGCAATATAGTATTAGTTTTGTAGGAAACCTGCTTGTATTGAAATTGTGACAACTGTAGCTAAGTTCTAGACTTAGGTGATTATAAATGAGTTTTCACATATGTGCATGAACATTTCTTAAAGCACTTGAAAGTCGTGTGAGATGTGGGGTAATTTCTTTGTGAAATTGTTGATTTCTTTGTTGGATTCCTTGCTTCCGTGACCCTTGTTCTCAAATACCAGTAACAGCCCTTCCCCAGTAATTCTCACAACCAAAAATACCTCTCTCCCATCCCTACCAACTTTCAGAACATGTTTTCCACTGTAAAATGATTTGGACTAGATTTCTCGCTTGGTGGGTTAGAAAATGCAAGATGCCAGAAAAGAAATAGGGAGGTTGTGAGAATATAGCTTCCTTGTGTGGAGGTTTTACAGGTGTCCAAGGATTGCAGTCATCTATATGGGAGTGATTTAATTTGTTTTTTAACTTTGAGTTTTTTTGAAGGAAGATTCCTGCTTATCCTGTTATTTCATAAATTTACAAGTATGCTTTAACCAAAAAAAAAAAAAAGAGAGAGAGATGGAGGTATGTTTCAAAACAGTTCTGTTCTCTCAGAATACAATTCTGTGTTGTACAAGAGACCATTGAAGTCATACTCAGTACTGTAACTTGATTAATCAGAGTAACTACATTGGAAATACTGTTGGGATAATGGCATCAGTGGGGATTAGAATAACCGATGACAGTAGATTCTCTTTTTAGTAGTGAATTTGAGGATATATGTATTTCCTTTTGAACACAGTGCATAGGAGATGCTTTGCTGCATAAGATTTTAGTAAACTTCATGTTGGATATTAACGTATTTCCCCAACCCAATTCAAAAGCAGTAGTCACAAAAATTAAAAAATGTGGAAGAGAATATTTAATAGAATTTCTATGTAAGAATAAAAAGTAAAATGAGGTTGCAGTCAAAGTTAAGTTTGTGTCTTATTGGTTAGCCAAACAAGAAAAACATCCTACTGATAAGCTAATGAAATCATATTTGATGGCAGCAGCTGAGGAAATGTACCCAGAGGTAATACATTTTCTTTAGACAGTTGACCTTCCATGACGAAGGTGCTGCATAGTTGAGGACATTAACGGTAGGTGCAGTGGCCAGTTAAACTGTAAGGCAGGGGCGTCTGAGTAGTATGCTAAGCAGCTGATGCATAGGTAGATATTAATATTTCTGTTTTTATTTGAGGAGTCAGTGCTCAGTTTAAAGTGGTTGAAGAATTAGTGTGTATGCTTAGCCTGCATGGAACAACTTAAGAAAGTTTTTCAAAAGAAGTTGAGAGGATACAAATTTCACTACAACCTAAAGTGGGGTCTGCTAAGATGTGTTACAACTGACTTTAGCAGAAAAAGACTACTTGGATAAATTTTCCAAGTATGCAAATGTAAAAAAGTTTTAAGAGTCTTTGGTTAGCCATTTTTCATCAGCAGTGCTTTGCAGAAAGTATTCGAATTTATTGTGTATTTTGAATTGGTAATGTTAAATAAAATTTGTACTCACAAACTTAAATGCTGTCATTTCCATAAATTTTTGTTATAGAGGCTAAAATTTCCAACTTGATAAAATAATACAAAGCAGTTTGGCTTAGCAGTGACAAGAATTTTATTTTTTAATTTTTTTATTTTTTAGCTGAATGCCAAGATGGAAGTTTTTCGGAAGGAGTAAATACCAGCTACCACTTTCACTGAACACTGAATTGCTTTGAAATTAAGTTTTGTGCACATGCTAGTAGTGTTTCTTAATGTAATGTTTCTAAAATTATAAGGCAAAACATGTTTATATAGCTAATGAGTAATGTTAAGTGATTTTGAGTGGTTTCTTCTGTTTTTAATGCTTTAACAGCTTTGTTGTTGAAAGTTAAAATAGAAGTTGAGATTTCTATTCTCATACTTGAATATATGTTCTTATCTAAAAATTATAGTTCCAAAAATATTTTCGGTCCTTGATGAAAATACAAATGAAATTTCTATGTTTCAAAATCCACTTAACTGTGCAGTTGAGGGAATTCTATCCTAAGTTGGGAGTTGCTAATCTGGAATGCAATAACATGTTTACAGGCAAATACTAAGAAAGGAATCTAATATTCTTCTCAGAATGCCTTCTGATCATTTAATATGCCTATTTCAGACATGGTTATGAATTTAGGTTTTCAAAGATGAAATTTGTAAAATTTCATTACGGATCATCATTAAAAGATAAACATTTGTGGTCAACTTTGAAATAGGAACACTGTTTCTAAACCCCACTAAGCACAATGTAGTTTCCTGTCAAAATACTTGTGTTAGAAAAAATACAGGAGTTCTCAGTTATTTTGAGTTTTGTCAGTAAAGTTTGTGACAGTTTGTGTCCTCATTGTTTAACTAACTGTATAATATCCTTGATTTCAAGTGTTGGGGCACAAAGCCTAAAATATTTACGATGTAGCTCTTTATAGGCACAATTTGCCGGCCCCCGTTGATTGCGTTGCTTAGATGACCAGGCTTGTCTACTTCATCATAGGCCAAATGTTTATTTGCACTGCAGTTGTGTGGCTTAGGAAGGATCCACTTTCTAAAGGTGATTATTTATATGTTTAAGCATTATTTCTTTAATGTTGTTTTCCTCCTTCCAGGGCAATTCCACACCCTCGAGGTCACGCACACTTGGCAGCACTTGTCAACCATGACTGTAAGAAGTTCTGAAATTTTTTTAGTGTACATTTCCTTGAAGAAAAAAATGGGGTCCTTAGTACAGGTGCAAGATAGGACTTTGAAAGGAAGTTGTTTTAAAAATAGATTCATCCAAAGGAGAAAATAAATTATTATATTTATTGACTAATCCACTTCCTGTTAACTTTAAACTACCCATACTTCTATGTGATCCTAGCTCAGGTGTTGTTAGGGTTATGGAGATTGGTATACTTGCTATCACTTTAAACATTTCCATTAATTTTTATAGATAATGGAGAGCCTATATTTGAAGTTTTCAGTTTATAAATCTAAATGGACATATCCACACGTAGTTTTTTTGGTGTAATGTTGTTATGGGATTTATTTCTACAGTCTGCTATAGAGCACAAAATAAATTCTGTTAAAAATCAGTTTGGTCTCAGCATGCTGTATGTTAAAAATACATGTAATCAGCTTCATTACTTGGTTATTGAAACACCATTACAATTGTTCTAATAGGAGTGTCCTATGACTAGATGATGTTTGGGATCAGGAAAGACATATTTTAAGGCTGTCAGGATTAAATACAGTATTTTGTAGAAGTTAATTTGCATTTAATTATAAAATTTGAGACAGCATTTTTTCAGAATTTACTTATTCTCATGCATTCTCATTGATAAGCACAATTCTCACCACACTGTTTATGGTACTATGTTATTATACTTGCAGAATATAGATGTTTTCATTTAAGAATAGATAAATATGTAAACTAGTGTGCAACTTGTAGTTTTGAATAATACAGTTTCTGTACTTAGTTGTTTTTTTCTTTTTAGCTTACAACTTTTCTCATAGAATAGATCATTTGTCTTTTGGAGAACTTGTTCCAGGAATTATTAATCCTTTAGATGGAACTGAAAAAATTGCTGTAGATCGTAAGTATTCAGTAGTTACTTTGGGATGTGCGTGCTGGAAATTGTTAACCTTAATATTGTATGTTTTAAATAATCTTCTTAACCTTGTATGGATAATCTTTAAGTGACTGATGAGTGAAACGTGTGAAGAGAATCTGTCTTAGCAGTAAATGAAATTTTAATGTTAAATTGAGTTTTAGAACAGAATAAAAAAATTAAGAATTAAAGGTAGGTAGGAAAGAAAAATAGAATTTAAGTATTCTAAACATATGAAAGGTTAATGTATTACTAGGACATAATGCATTTGTTCATATTCACTAAATAAAGATTTAAAAGAAAGTTTTAATATTGTAGGAAAACTTTTCTTCTGTTTAGGTTCCAAGTTGTAAAGTGCACTGTTGTGGAGACCTCCCTGGAGAATTGTACAAACATAAGAAACCTAGAATTACTCCAGAGTGACTTTGTTACTAATACAGTCATATAGTCTTTTTCAGTTTTTTTTTTTTAATCTACTCCATTTAAGGATTATTCTCTACATTTTGTTGCAAGTACTCCAGCTCATCTTTTCTCAAGAGTTTTGATTACCTCTGGTCTCCTTAAATAGTCATATTATGTGACACACCCCACCTCATGGGTGATTGAGGGTGTCCAACACTTCCTAAGCTCCTGGAAACTCTAGCTTCTCCATGACAAGGAGTATAATTTTCATTAATGTAAGTGGATATATTATTGTCAGGATTATGATAGTCTTTATTTTAGCATAGTGTTAGGTGTTAGGTGCATTAAAGATGCTTGACTTCACTTACTGGTTTGCATTCATGAGTATTTTAAGTTTGCATGGAAATGTTTTACGTAGTAAAAATTAATGAACTAAATTTGGAAATGTGTGATTAGAAACATTCTGTGAATTATAAATTTTATTGAGTATAATCTTGTCTGCAGTCTGAGTATATGTTTATTTTACGCAGAATGCATTACATGCTAACAGATGCTCATTTGAAAAAATGTTGGTCAGTTTTACTTGAAGATACCAAAATGAGCTATAAATTTTTGTACAGATGTTTTTCTAAATATAAACAAGTTGATTTTCAGAAGGTTGTTTTTATGTATACCTACTACTGAGTTCAGAGACCCAGAGTTATTTAGAGTTATATTATGAAATGACCCCTGGTCATTGTGAGTGGTTACTCAAAATTTTAAAGCAAATGTTATCTTTTCCCTCCTAATACATGAATATATTCTATTGCATGTCTTTTTCTGGAAAACAAAATGAGAAGTGTAGTTACAAACCTTGGCATCAGGTGATTACTTTCTACCTGATGGTCTCCAGAAGTACTACGCCCTGTTTAAGTTACAGTGTCCTTTACGCTGTGCAGATTTGGACAGATCTTCAACCTTTGGAACAGTCTACAACTTGAAACTAAAATCAGCAGCATTTTTATCCATTTTAGCTAGTAAGCATTTCAACAGAGTTTTCCTGATTTTACATTAGACAAATCTTGAGCAGTCCTCTGACCACAGCTTAAGAGAGTTTCAGTTTTCCCTTTCTATTTGTTTGATCCTCATTGGTCATTGTTCATTACTTTGGCATTTTGCCCTACATGCACGGTGATTCCCTATGTCCTTCACATTCCCCATCTAATTATTCTACCTATGAATACAGTTGTGGTTAATGCTTCACCGCTCTCAATTTTGTCTTTTTTTAAATAAATAATGCTTGAATCTACCTGATACTTTGAGCTCTGTTTATAACATGGTAACATTTATTTGTAAAACAGCTAAAACTACTACAGATTAAGTGGTTCACCTTACTTCATAGAACAGTGTGCAAAGGGCAATTCTAAAGACCATCCTCAATTTATAAGATGACAGTTCTTTGCCTAATATTATCAGTGAGAATATTCAGGATATTAAGTTGACATTAATAATAGAACTGGTCAAAAATTCATATCATTGAAAATTACAGTGTTACATGTAATAGGTGAAATAAGATATGAAAGTGAAAGAGGCTTAGCTTTCTTTTATTAAAGATTTAATTAGAGGTTTGTTCCTTCCTTTCTGTCCATGGTTGTATTTCCTCCTCTGTTCCAAGTAAGCTAGAGATAAGAGGTAGAGAATTTGGATTGATGGAAATGAAAATTGATTTGTGTAGAGCAGAAGAGGCTAGACACATGAAAGAAGTATATATTATATGGTTCTCTTTATGTGCAACTGTTGAATAAGTAAAAGTAATCTAATACTAAAAGGCAGGTCTGTGGTTGGAGTAGTGCTACAGGTAAAGGAAATTGTCAAGGGTATGAAGAAACCTTTTGAGGTTTTGAAAATCTATTTTGCTTTGGTTATGATAAGATGGATGGAGATGTTCGTTAACATTTGAGCCATTAAAATGGGTGCATTTCATTACATATAAAGTTTATTTTTTTAAAAAGTTTATTTGTCCAACTGTTTATTTGAAAGAATATTTATTAGTTTCTGTCAGAGCCATCAAGGACCCACTGCTCAATGTAATAGACATAGTCCTTGCTTCTCAGCGAGTACACATTTTAATGAGGAATGAGACATTGTCTCTATACTAGGTAATGATAAGTGTGAGGACAAGTGACTGTGAAGAAAATATAGATCCCTTGTGATAGGAGAAAGAAAATAAAAAAAGATGACCTGAGTGAAGAAGTGAGTCAGGTAGTGGTGTCTTTAGAATGTTGTAGGTAGCTTTATTACTATTATTAGGAAAAGAAAGAAAGAAATCTGTATTTGCTACCACAGTTGGATAATCTGTCACACATTATATCCTACGCTGCCAGCTGGCCAGGTAAGAAGGACGATTCCTCGTGGTATAGAGGTAGATGTGTGTGTTCTCCAGGACTCGTGTTCCCACTGTCTTAGAACTTACGTGTATTTTAAAGGAGTATAGGTAAGTCTGACATCTGAGTCAGTGTTGTTGGAGGTTGATGAGCTCCTGGAGATCAGATAACCTAACAATCTAGAGGTCTCAGACTGACCACTCATAAGTCAGAGTCTGAGGTCCACTGCAGTAGTGCTGTATAGCAAACCCCTCAGCCTCAGAGGCTTAGCATGACCACCTTTATCTTCTCTTTCGGGGACTGTAGTAGGAGTGTGTGTCTTCCATTCTCTTGCCACAGTGACTGTGCAAGACATCTTGTAGCGGATGGCAGTGTGCAAGCAGTCTGTGCAGATGAACCACGACATGGCAGTCCTCAAGGCAGGACAGCAGAGGAGCCTGGAACTGAGGGAGCACAGAAGTGATCTCTCCTCATAGTGAGCCATGGCAGTGAGGGAAGGAGAATTGTGAACAAATAACACAATTTACCCCAGCTTTCACTCTTGATCAGAATGATTCTCTTCTGCATGTAGAATATTTCATCCCTGACGTTTCTTCAGCCAGCGTACCAGACTTGATCCGTATCAGTTCTGAATGAGATTTCCCTGAATCTGGGTATCTATGAGCTAAACAGTTTGTGGCCCCCCCTCCCCCGCCATTACACTTCAGGAGCATATACTGTATAAATACACTAAATATTCTCTCAAAACAGGGAAGAATGTGTGGCGTATATTCAGCGTCATAGCAGTTTTGAACTCCTCCTGGACAGATGTGACATTTCTCTGCTCTGGGATGGCAGTGTCCTTTGCTGAGGTCCTATCTGCTCCTGGGCAGAGCTCTCCTTTACACACCCTGGTGCCCCACAGGTCCTTTCTCTTCTCTGTGGCTCTTGGCTTCTTCCTATGAAAGTGGACCTACTTCCCATATGCTTTTGGCCATATCTAGCTAAGGCACTGGAGATATACCTTTCTTAGAACTAAACACTTTCCTTAACCTGCAACCTGTTTGTACAAAAGTTGGAGACCTGTGTTTTTAAATTTCCAGCTTAAACTTTATGAAAGCAGAAGCTTTGTTTTCATATAGCTCCACATACCAGAAGTCAAGGAATTGTTAGGAGAAATGCCTCATTCTCAGCTTAAGTCTGGGGTCTCTGGGCTTGTCAGGCTTCCTTCTGGCCTGTATCACCGATCTGTGCTGGTAGAAAAGGAAGGTATATTCCACTGTTCATGAACCTTGGCAAGGGCCGAGAGTTTGGCTCAGTGGCTTAAGCGCCTGCCTGGCAGACGTAAGATTGTGACGTTCGATCCCTAGTGCTCCAAAAAAAAACAAATAAATAAAAAAATAAAATAAAATAAAATTACATGAACCTTGGCAAATATGGAGGGGACAGATAGTAATACAGTCATTCACAGCCCACAGTGGCTGCAGACATATTTTGTTTACTTTATACATCCAGTTCCTGATCTGTGGATTTTTAAAAATGGTACCACTAATTTTGTGAAGAGGTGACTACTTGCCCATGTAGGTGGGCCATACTCTGTCCAGTTTGTCACAGGCATCATCTCTGCATGCTTTTGTTGAGAAAATTAGAAGTTGTGATTAATTGACTTACCTAGAGCTGGAAAACTACTTGTTGGGAAAAGTAATTAAACCGTTAGGTTTCTGCTTGCTTTGTAAAAGATTTGCTACAGAGTTTCTGTAGTGTACTAGGTTTTCTTACACAGTAATCTCTGCTGGTCTATATTTGGATGACTGGAGTCCTTGTGGAAATGCAGCCTTGTGATTAGTATATTAGGTGGGGGAAGAGGCCTAGGTTTTCTGTTATAAAGAAGCTTCCTGGGTGACTCTTTAAGCATTTAAAAACTCATAATAAATAATTTTACATTCTCATATTTACATGCACTTTCTTTTCAGTGGTTAGTGCCATGTGTGAAGTACGTGTCTTTAGTTCAAATGTAGTGATGTCCATTGTTTATCTAATTATACCTGTAGACCTAATTACACCTAATTCTTATGTTTTTAGAATAGACTTAGGGAATGAAGAAATTTTATATTATTTGATCTCTTGTCTAAAGTTAATTAGTAATTGGTAATATATTGGTATTTGTAGCTTGTATTAAACCCAGAGAAGCATCATGACTACAAAAATGATCCTTTTGATTATGTGGTAATTATTGAGTGGTTTGTTTAGTTATCCTTCTGCTCTAGTATCAGCTCCTTATTCAAAGTCTGGCTACTTCATTAGTATAACCTAAGATAGTAAAAGCTGAAAATTGTGATGTTTATACTGTGGTAACTTTATTTTACTTTTATGAGTCTCTGTACCATAGAGAAATGGACCTTTATTTTTCTATGTTTCATAGAGGGGTGATAATGGACTGATATGGACTGTTTAACTAAATCACTGATTCATCTGTTTAACATCTTGGGTGTGCGCCTGTGTGTGTGTGTATGTGTGTGTGTGTACATATGTGCACTGACTGTGAACTTGTTTTAGCAGGTATAAATATATTATTTTCATTGGTTCTTTTTTTTCAGTTGTTTTTTATTTCACTTGGAAAATTAAGTCAACTGTGCTAATAGATTTTAAATTTAATGTGTTTAAAATTTAATGTGTTTAATATTGCTACTAGATTGGTGAAAAAACATTTTGTTTTTGTTTTTAGACAACCAGATGTTCCAATATTTTATTACAGTTGTGCCAACAAAATTACATACATACAAAATTTCAGCAGACACACATCAGTTTTCTGTGACAGAAAGGGTAAGTTGAAACTAACTGGTAAAAGTTTGAGTTTCTGTTAGCATTTTACAGTCTTTTGGGTATAAGTTAAGTTGGAATTTCAGTTGGTGCCCTTCCCCATTTTAGAATTTGTGAAAGTTTTGAAATTAATTAACATTTTTATTTAAGCCAGGAATAAGTCAGAAATGGATATCTATGTTTCTGAAGCAAGAAAAGATTATATCTGTGTGTGTGTGTGTGTGTGTGTGTGTGTATACACACACACACATATATATGTATATATATTTAATACAAATGTTTTCAAGTAAAACTATATTAATTTTGTGATGTGTTTTGTCATAGACTGGTATAAAACATTCGTGGTGATTGTAGATCCGCCTGCAGATTTAAAGAGCTTGCTCCCTACATAATGCTTTGTATTCATCTCATGAGTGTAGCAACCTTGTGATGAGAGGCTGGCTTTGTGAATAATGCTGACAGTGAGGGGCATGGTTTTGTTTCACAGATGTATCTGCTCTGGGGTTGTATTTTCTTATTTTTGTATTTTAAGAATGATAAATATTCAAATATTGATATCCAGAAGAATTTCAAGGCAAAATTTAGTGCATTTTAAAATTTACTTTCCTCGATATGTAGTTTTCTTTTGCTTTTGCAACCTACTGTATGTATATACATACACACTTTTTTAATAACTAAGATGTATGTAAGAATGTACTCTAATTCCTAACATTGTGTAGCGAGACAGTGTTTCTCACCTGTAAGTTTGATGAACACCCGGAAGACACTATGCACAGTTGGCAAGGCTTTGGGAAAAACAGGTACACGCGTACTGCTGTGGGAACATAAAATGCCATAGTCCTTTTGGAAGGAAGTTTAGCAACGTGCCCAAATTGACCTGCACCTTTACCCTTGGAACCTACAGACCCTCTTGTGTGAATCCTTTTCCATTTAAAATGGTTAAAACACAAAAGTGTCATGTGTCTGAGGCTTTTCTTTGTGTCATAGAAGACTAGAAACAACCTGTGTTCTATGAAGTAGAAGAGCATGCCAAGTATGAGGACACTTCTATGTCCTGATCTGAAATTATTTCTACGATATATTTTAAAATAACAAAACTAGAATAGAAAGAAAAAAATGTAGTAGAATCCCAGAGCATTTGATCTTTGAGGGGTGTGTTTTTGTAGCTAGAACAACTAAAATAATTGTATTTCACTTAAAAAAGAAGTGAAATATTGATTGGGTTGGTAAATTGCAGAATGAGGGAGCAAGGAAAGGGAGGCCTGACCATCACTGGACCCGGAGCCCAAAGTGAGTTATTATCAGCCTTTGCTACCTGGATGCCCATTGCTAAAACAGTTCCTCTTCCCTTCTTTTAGGAGCGAATCATCAACCATGCTGCAGGCAGCCATGGGGTCTCGGGGATATTTATGAAGTACGACCTCAGTTCTCTTATGGTGACAGTGACTGAGGAGCACATGCCGTTCTGGCAGTTTTTTGTAAGACTCTGTGGTATTGTTGGAGGAATCTTCTCAACAACAGGTTAACATTCATTTCTTTGTCAATTTTTTAAGTGTTTATTATTACACTTAAGATGTTTCTGCTTAAAGAGGACAAATATATGCACATATAAATATAACTAA
This sequence comes from Dasyprocta punctata, assembly GCA_004363535.1. Lineage (NCBI taxonomy): Eukaryota > Metazoa > Chordata > Mammalia > Rodentia > Dasyproctidae > Dasyprocta > Dasyprocta punctata. The sequence goes on along the minus strand of RJWM01007485.1, from coordinate 22,988 downwards.
TCTTACAATAGGGATTTGAGAGAAACTATTTGATGAGCTACAAATGTCTTGAGTGAACAGCAAAAAAAACCAAAAAACAAAAAACTCGAATTGAGTCTGCCATTTACTTGGTATTAACCTTGGATAAGTCACCTTCTTTATCTGAAATTATTTTCACATGTGTGAAAATTGTACTGACTTAAGAGTGTGTTGTAAGGTTAAATGAGAAAATAATAATAAAGGTAAATTTTCCTTTTAAGGTGGTTTTAGTCATACACTGTAAAATCATGTCTTGCATGCAGTGTGTGAAACCAGATTTTTCAGTGTTTTTGAGTTTTTGACCGAGATTCTGGAATTCTTTCCAAAATCATTTGCAGCACTATGATCATGAAAATTTGAGTTAAGTACAGAAAAGAAACAGTTGTAAATTCCTAGGAATTTTCTGCATGCTTGTAAGATTTAATAGTCCAGATTTTACTTTTTTATCTTAAGTGCCTATTTGGTATTATAGGAAGGAGTTTTTTCACTTATATACATCTTTAGAATTTTTTTGAATCATTTTTTTAAAGTTTTTCTTATACAATACTTTGTTACTGCTTCATTTAAATTCACATAAATATATGTTGTTAATATTATATATTTTCAGATTACATAGGAAGACAAAAAGATTGTGTCAGAGTTAACAGATTATGTGATCTTACGAGTTTTGAAAAGAAATTAATTCATTTTTTAACCATTTGGATTATTGAAAAGTTAGTAATACAAACTACTTTGCTTTCTTCCTTAGTCCTTTATAGTTCATTGGGTTTTTTTATTCTTACATAACAATTTCAAAAATAATTAAAAGCATAAACTTACTTTTTATTACAGGCATGTTACATGGAATTGGAAAATTTATAGTAGAAATAATTTGCTGTCGTTTCAGACTTGGAGCCTATAAAGCTGTACATTCTGTAAGTGATATTGTATACATGGTGCTGATCTTTTTAGAGTATCATTAAGTCTAAATAGTTGCTTTTTGTGCCTGGAAAGAATTTCCCTAAATATAACCTTGTGTTTAAAGGAAATTGTGTGAGGAATAAAACTGAAAACTTTGTTTTTTTCCCTTCCAGGTCCCCTTTGAGGATGGGCACACAGACAACCACTTACCTCTTTTAGAAAACAATACACATTAGTACCTCCTGAGTGGAGAAAAACTTTTTGCCTGAGACACAAAACCTTTTTTAATAATAAAATATTGTGCAATATATTCAAAAGAAAAATATGAATGAGAACCTGGAAAACATACTTATTTAAAAAAAAAAAAAGAAAAAGGAAAAAAAATCCAAACTGAAAACCTGTAAATGTTGTGTCTGTTACAAAAGTCCTAGAGGAAATTATGGAGCCAGTAGTGATAAGCCCATCTGGAGTACTGTTTGAAGAAGACACCTGTGACTTGCCCAGCAAATGGACTGTCAGAGTCAGACCCTGCTGCTGTGAAATGGAAAGCTAAGGAAGGAGGGGAGCCCACATCTAAAGAAAGGAGCATTGATAAGTGCAAATGTTTGCGTACTTTTGTTTTTAAAAGATACGATGTAAGAATAAAATATGTAAAACATATGGAAAACTAGTCTAGGCTTTAAAAACCTGTGATCAGGTCACATTGTTAATAAAGGAAAACAGGGACTAGTCCCTGTGTTACAGCCATATTGATGTTAAGCCATATTGACAAGACCATTTATCCAGTCCTTTGCTGTTGGGAAGGGAAATACTTTTCCTTGAACTCAGGGTGTTGACTTTCTAACTGTTGAAGATAGGCTTTCCCAGGGGCAGTGTGCTGTGATACATAACAGAGGTATTGCTTACAGGTTGTGTAGCGAAGACTAGAGAGGGAGAAGAAAGCAGTTTTCAAAAACAGGCTGGGTATCCTCATCTGGTCACTATGTTATTGATACTCGTTGAGGATCATGAGATGAATAATAAAAAGATCCACTTTGATAATCAGTTTAACAATAACCCACAACTTTCGGACCAACTAAATTAAGATCCACTTTGATGCAAAGAAATGACTGACTTAAAATATTAAGAGGAAAAATAGAATATTTTATACATGTGATGAATGGGAACAGGGTAACTTTAAATGAAATAAAAATGTGAGCCAAATGTTAAGTGTAAGATAATGTCAGATCTGAGAGGTGCCATATTAGAGTGTCCGTTAAACTAGAAAGCTGAATTATGAAAGGTTCATTGCATTCAGGATGCTCTGAATGTGACTGGTGAATTATATTAGGTTGTATTGTTATAATTTTAATACTGTTTAAGAGTTGGGTTTAAATTACAGAATATAAAAGATAAAAATAATGAAAGGAAACTGCCATTAAAAACTGCGTTTGTAACACGTATGCGAATATCAGTTTTCGTTTTGTTACATTTATAGTAGAATAATCATCAATCAACCCCCAAAGTTTAAATCATTTAGGAAAATAAAGAATTAAGAATCCAGATAGGTAATGAAACTTACAGGTCAGATTTTAGTCCTTAATAAATGACAAGGCCAAACAACCCTATTTGGAATGGTAGTTTTAGAATCAACTGATGACATAGACCTGTAATCCCAGCACTGTGGGAGACTGAGGCAGGAGGATCAGAATTTGAGCTTACCCTGGACAACTTAGACCCTGTCTCAAGAAAGAAAAAAAAAAGATTTGAGCTCTGGTTTCAGTGCTCATTAAAGGGGGAGAAATAGAGAACGACGTATCACAATTTATAGTTTTTAAATGAAGTTTTTATATATAAAAGATGTTTAACAAGACAATACTGGTGACAAGAATTCATGACAGCGGCTTTGCAATGAGACTTAGGTAGAACAGCATTTTGCATAAAATAGCAGACGCCCTTGTTTCGAGTGTACAGTATCATGGAGAACCATACATTAGCTGATTGATAAAGGTGACACAACATGTTTTGAAAGATTTTTCTAATCCAGGAAATTCCACTTATTTGAACCTTCTCTGGGTTGTTTTCTTCAGATGTTATTTCCAGCAAAGTTGGGATAGAAACAAACAAAACATTTCACAAGGAGTTTTAACTAAAAAGAATTATTAGTATCTTAGCTACTTCAGACTGAATGCTTGGTCTTCTGCATTCAGAAATTCAGTCATTTCAGTTTTTTTAATGGATGAAATTTGAGATTACTTTCAGAATTATAACAAGTATCATTAAAAAATTTTAAATTATTTTTATACTTACATGGTTTTTAATTATGTCCATGTTTTCTAAATGCTATATTAAATTTTTAATATTTAACCCATTAAAAGTAACTGTAAAGGAATTTCTTTAAAGTCCTGCTTTGCTATTGATTTCTACTTCAAATGTTAAGAAAACGTCTATCTGAAAACCTTCTGAAGTTTATAAGGTCATAGTTTTGGCACTGAAAGAATTAAAACTTACGAATTCTATGCATGATGAAATATAACCACAGTTCGCTAGGAATTTTTGGCATCCCAAGCATTTCTTTTCCATTGTTGAACACACTTAATGGACCTATTATTCAGCCTGAGGGGCTCACCAGCTAGATCAGTGCAAGTGTCCTTTTCATTAAGGTATTCATAATGTCTATATGTGTATGTTCCAACCTGCATACTTGAAAAGCCTACATATTTTAAAGACCTTGAATTATTTGCAGTATATTTTTGAACTGTTCCTATACAGAAGAGGATAAATATTTGAGGGGGATAATTCACTACTGCAGTGTTTGTACACTTCATACTACCTCTTAGGAAAAGTTTAGCTCAGTATTAGAATTACACAGTTATTTCTAATTCTCAATTTAGATAATATATACCTTTTTTTTACAGTTTTTTGACTGAAATCCTGTATTTTTATAATTAGTATCCAAATAATTTCTAATCTTTAATGGAACTTTTACTATGCAGTTTGTAAAGACATTATTAAGAGCTGATATTTTAATAGCACAAATAAGGTATACTATATATTTTGTCTTTTTTATGTTATGGGTTAGTAACCTATACTTTTCCTTCAGCAAGCCAAAGCAAGCCAACCATCATAACACCTTCAGAGTAAATATGGCAGCAGACCATTTGTTTACTGTTTATGGTAGAAAGCTTGGATTAGTTTTCTAGTACTCCCTTACTATTTTAGAATCAAAATATAGTTTTTCCCCTTTTCTGAAATATTTCTTGAATGACAAAAATATCTTGCATTATTTTAAGAGTAGGAAACAGACTTGTTTGGATTCTCTTTTTTGTTTTTGTAGCTTTTAAAAAGAACATATAAAAACATTTGAAATAAAATGACAAATTATAAAATTTTTTCTTAGTTTTTTAAATCTTGATAGAAAATTAAGATCACATTACTCCAAAGCAGCCTCAGTTCCTCTTAAAATTTTTTCTCAGGAAAACTGTATGAATCTTTAAATATCACTTAAGTTGGCTTTTCCTTCAGATAGAGCTAAACCGCTCTGTGGGATTGGATTTTGTACTTAAAGATGAAAGCTGAAAATTGAGCAGTTGACTCTTGTGCCTGTGAACCTGTTTACAGAGTTGAATGCAAAGACTAGAATTAGTAAAACATTTAGTTTTGTTTTGAAAATTCCTAATAATATTGGATGTTTAACAAAAAGAAGCTAAACCTCTTTCAAATATTGCAGCTCATTTATGTGATCTTAGGCCTTAATGAGAAGGTACAGGAAAAAAATATACACTTAAGAAAGCTCTTTTGTAAGGCAGGAGTTCATGTAAGTGTAATGAACTAAATTCTTTGTAACTTACCAGGCCATTATACAAATCACTTTGTTCCTATTTACCTTCGGGTTTTTTTGTTTGTTCTGTCAAACTCAAGCCCCTGAGCATGCTAAACAGGTGCTCTCCCACTGAGCCCCACCCCAAGGTCGAGCTTTTATTTCTGTATTTTTCTAAAATTGACGCAGGTTTACCTACTTCACATCTCTCCACCCATATTCAGTTCTGGTTACAGTTAGTATTTCAAATAAAATAGGGGCACAACTAAAATTTCCTGTATCAGAAGGACGTTTCTGCCTATTTAAGCTGAATTTCACCTAAGTATTTTTTGCTACCGTAATAGCTGCACCTCATAGGGGATTACAGTCTCTCACATCTCTCTTACATTAAAACCAGCAATTACTAGGGTTGTTAATTTTTATAAATATTTTTAAAAGTACTGTTAAGTATTGAGCATTTTTCCATACTTGTGCTTGTTAACTGTACACAGCTACTTACATTCCCAGACAACAAAAGAGAAATTCTGAAAAAAGTAGCCATGTGGGAATTTGCATGATTCCTGCAAACTTTAAAAATTATTGATGTTTTTGCTAATTTTAGGCTGATTTTTATATATGTTGCGAGATACATTATTTGGACGTTAGGCCTGTCTGCTTCAGTACATGAAGTGTTAACTGGAGGTGATACTAGGTTAGTGTAAAATTGTGAGAAGCATTTTTCTGATTGTTGCCCATCTGCCTCAGTTTTTTCTAGTGTTAATGGACTTAAGCAGTGATTGTCTCCTCTGATCATATTTGGTACTGTATCAAATGTGAGTGCAGAATATGGGTATTATCAAGATTTTTTTTGAAAACATGGGTACTATTTCCTTGTGCTCTTCATCTCTTTTCCACAGAAGATTCTTTCCGATGGCTTAGTATATATTAGACATTCAAATAACTTATTTCTATTATTAATTGCTAGGGACTTCCTTTGATATAGATAGCTACTTTTGATGCTTAATCATCACAAGTTTATGTTATGTCTCTGATACCACAGAGCACTCATGTAAATATAACCATATTGATGGTGTCAGGAAATAGCGAAGCATTATGTACCTGTATGTTTATATTCATCTGGTGGGTTATTCCTGTGATTTGATTTAGTTGAAAGAATTCTTTGAAAGACTGTTTCCTTTTTCCTGGGGAGGGGGCATCTGGGGAGATCTGCAGTAGTCAGCTGTTAAAGACAACATTAATGGAGAGCAGAGGATTTCTAATTCAAAGTTTATTTAATCAAAAGTCAAAATGTGATCAGTGGAGTTAATGAATTGATCAAACATACAGTAATCAAAAGATAGTCAATTCTTAGAACCATTTTTATCCAACTCCATTGAGTATCAATTTCATAGTTTTATCATTCCCATAGTTTGTATTTTAACTGCTGTGTGATCATGCAGACATCTCAAAGTGTTTGCTCACAGTGGAGTTTTCTCCCATGGAAAGTGGTCCCCAGATTTTACATTATGTGGGAAAGTGATTTCCCAGAAGGGTTTCCCCAAAATGCCTCCATGGAACCCAGGAAAGTCTCAAGTAAATAGTCTACTGCCCCTAGGGATTTGTGCACTTCTTGAATGTCAGTAGTTATTCTGAAAAGTGAGCAGAAACATAATTCTATTCTGTGTTAACATTTTATACCCGTGCAATTTTCAACTGGTTGTATAATGGTTACTTTTTAATTGCTTGGGTCTCAGATGCTATATTTGAATACATATTTTTAGCAAAAAGAAATGTGATCCAACATGCACTGATCTCAAAAGATGAGGAAAGTTGGAATAACAATTATTAATACAGAAATTTGAAAACAATATAAAGTTTTTGCTACTTTGTAATATATGGAAAGTATTTTAAGCAAAATAACCCTGCTCTTAAAACTCACCTAATGAAGTCTGCTTTTCTACTGTACACTGTATTGTACGGTTAGCATGCGGTTAGAATGGTCAAAACACTTATCTCCTGTGCTCTCCACTTTATGGAAGACTAAAAGTAGAATTTAATTTTTTATCTGAAATTTTGCTTTCTTTAATGGGAAAGATCAGGTGCCTGGGTTTTTATGATTCTAATATATAAGCTTTTTTATGATTCTAATATATAAGCTTTTCCCTCTCCAGTTAGCCACTCTAGCTGAGGTCCCAGTAAAATAAGCTTAAATATAAGGGCTTCAAATCTTTAATGAACAAGAAGATAACTCTCAAGATTATCAGGAAAGCCAGGCTTGATGGTGCACAGCTGTAATCCCAAAACTTAGGAGGCTGAGGCAGGAAAATTCTCACAAGTTAGAGACCAGCCTGAACTACATTGTAAGAGCCTGTCTCCAAGAAATAAAAAGATTATCAGGAAAACTAGTGTTTAAAAAGATGCAGAATAAAAGTTGTTCCACTCTGAGAAGACATTGATTTTGACTTAAAAGTATACACTAGAGTTCCCAATGTAAATGTTTTAAGTCCTCATACTATATGTAGTATTTACACTACTCATTTTTAGACTGAAGCGTATAGAGTTAAAAATGGTAAAAGGTAACCCACTTTCTAATCCTCTCCCCTTCCCCCTAGCAAGATTTAGACATTTCCCTTGGCAGTGGTTTTTCACAGCCTCTGTGAGGATGTTGAGAGCACTATTGCTCATCTAGATTTCTAGGGCTCGAACGTCAGTTCTCCCTTTTTTCTAAAGCTTATTTTGGCTTTTACCCTGTATTTCTCCACGTTTATCATGTTGAATTAACTGTCTTAGGCTAAACGTAGAATAATGGTAGCACTTTCATGTTTCATATGCAGGAGCATAAAGTATCAGGAAATCATCTGGAAGTGACTTTTTCATAAAATATGTATGGTTATAGATGGGCTTATGACTGACTTTCTCTTGCTGAAATAAAAAGAATGTACCGTTAAAGAAATAGGGCTGAATACACAGGCGCGTCTTTGCCGCCAGAGAGCGTGGGCATGCCTGTTACTTGCTTGTTCCAGAGGTATCCGAGGGGGCCAGAGGACAGATGACTGCTACACATCGTTAGAACTTGAGCGTGCTGGACACCTTGAAGTAGGACAGGAACTTGAAACAGAAGCTAACGATGAAGAACCAGACGTTCCGTGCCATCTGCCATCGTGCAATGAGCAGGCGCCAGATGATCAGAAAGAGGGCGGCATTGAAGAGGTAGTGAATGTTTCGGAGCCTGGGGACAGACAGAAACACGCAGAGTTAGCAGTGGCAGATGCCAGGCTGTCTCGCCTGGAGCCTGCGTGTGGGCAGCAGGTACTGATGAGGTACCCATTGTCCCCGGACTTGACGGCCTCTTCAGTTTCTGTATCTTCCCACAACATTCCTTTGCATAATTAGATTTCCACCGTATTTTCCTAGTTTTTCTCCTATCTGCCTCCACGTGAAACTTAACACAATTGCTTTAAAAATACACTTCGCTCTTCATACCACATTATGCATTTTGCTGGTGGTGGTTCACTAGAGTGAATTCTACAGTTCTTCGCCTGCTTTTCAGTCCTGTTTGCAGTGTGTTTTTCCACGCTCATGTCTGCACTACGGATTTCTCTTAATCCAGAATTACTACCTGCATGCTACAATTTTTCATCCTTCCGAAGACGTGGGTCAAAGAATTGTAACGACAGAACCTTAGGAGGGTTAATGACACCCACAGCATCCTCCCCGAGGCTCTGCACCCCGATCCGGCCCCTGCCCTCGCCTAGTCTTCATACTGCATCATGGTAGAGTGGTAGTCAAACAGAAATTTCTGTTTAAAACAGGCTTCTTCCTGACTGCGGTACCATGGACAAGCTCCTTGCTTCAAGACTTTCGTGATAAAAATGCGGTAACAAAACCAGCGCTGCCTTAGGAGCAGGGAAGTGAGCAGGACTGCAGCGAGCGTCCAAGGGCCACCTCTGCCATATAGTCAGTCAGTCAGTCTCCCTAAGCACAACCCGGCTTACCTTTTTAAGTGCTGCCTGGCTTCGGGGATCCCCGCCATGTCCTCTTTCAGCAAGTACTTCTTCACCCCCAGCACGTAGTTCTCGATGTACTCCAGCCAGTTCAGCTGGCGCACGTCGAAGTTGAACATCTGCGAGGGAAGAGAGTGGGCTGCTGGCGCGGTCCTGCTGGCCACCACCGCCACCACCCGGGGAAGCTTTACGTAAATCAGGGACATTCGGCCTGGGACACGGAAATTGGATGCCGCCAAAGCACAGATTATTGGCGCTGATATTTCAGAAGTGCTGATAATACGCATTGCTCTTTGCATACAGACATTTAAACACGGGCAGAGCCCCACCCATGCTCATTAGCAAGTCCGAGGAAAGCTTAAGGGACCTGGTATTACTTGGTCTGGTGAGAGCTTGAGTTGGCTTGGTATATGTTCTCAAGTACACGAGGAACAACTGTTTTTAAAATAGTGACAGAATAATGTGTTAGTGACCAAAACGAATTAAGTATCTTTCCCATTTCTCTTAAATTTTAGTTCCTTCCCCAGGCCTGCCATCCTCTCTTCTGCCCACAATACCTCATTCTGCAGATGAGCGCAAACTTTGTAAGCAAAACGGAATTTGCACCCAAAGTGAGTGCAGGACAGAGGTCCGTGGAGGGGCGAGGAAGGGTTGCTTCTTATTTAAGAGGTTTTAACTTTTCTCTTCCACGATTCTCTGTTTGGTTTGTCACTGAAGAGCTAAAGAGCTAAAGTAAAGATCTGAACTGCTTTTGACTGTATTTCTGCAATGGTGAGTTAAAAGCAGAAGAGGACCCAACTTTTCTTTTTTCTTTTCTTTCTTTTTTTTTTTGGTAGTACTGAAGAATGAAGGAAAAATTAACTTGCTAGCTTTGAAAGAATGGTTCAATATTTAATAAATCTTAGTAAATGGGTTTAAGGAGCCTGAGTCCTCCCTATTGAGGACCTTTCTCTCATCTTGGGCACAGCACTCTCAGATGACCTTTTTCCTATTAAAAACCTATTCTCAAACCCAGGCATGGTGGTGCACACCTGTGATCCCATCACTAGGGAGTTGGAGGCCATCCTGGATTACATAGTGAGACCCTGTCTCAATTTAAAAAAAAAAAAAAAAGGCCTATTCTCAGTAGAGATTTTGGCTCTTGTACAACAAAGGAGAGTTACTTAATTAAACCTGATTAAACTTCCACTGAGGCTTAAGATAGGATTTAATCTTAGTAGTAAAAAATAACTTAAATGAATGATCCAAGAGCAATAACTGGCACAGTGTAGGCATTTACTAAGTACTTGCTGAATACATGAGTTCATTATAGAATTTTAGTCAAGTTAACATTTAATATTAATCTTATTTATTTTTGTGGTGCAGAGGAAAAAACTTGGGCCTGTGTGTGCCATGCAGGTGCTATGCCACTGAATCACACCCCTAGCTTCTTAATTTTAAAAACTGAGAACTTCTTAATTACATAGCACATTCTCTTATTTGATCTTTACATAAGTTTATATGGATATCATCAAGTTAAACTTAGTTTTCTTTTTTTGCAGACAGCTAGTCTTTGATAGAAGCTTTGACTGTACCAAATAAAAGGCGTAAATTGTCAAAACAAAAAAATTGTCACAAAAAGTCAAATTTATTGACTTTAAAATGGCCATACTACTTCCTGAGAACCTTGTGGGTGTATTTCAGTAATATGCATCTTTCCGTCATGATTAGCTGTTTACTTACATCCTGGAAATAGTAAATATCTAAAGAATTTCATAAGTTTGGCATCTTAAAGATTTAGTAGTCTTCTAGGGCTCCATAATTCTGCCTTCCTTATGTGCAAATGAGAATGAGAATTGAGGCCACAGCAAGTTCAAGGCCAGTCTGGACTACATAGCCAGAATGTGTCTCAAAAAAAAAAAAAAAAAAAAAAAAAAAAAAAAAAAAAAAAAAAAAAAAAAAAAAAAAAAAAAGTAAGGACACACTCAGGAAAGGCCTAACACATCTAACTATAAGGGGAGAAAAAATAGGAACCTGTACAATACACACACACAAAACCCTCTGTATTTGTGAATTTTGGAATATGCGAAGATTTTAGGGCTTAACCTTTGACTGCCCAGAAGCTAAAAATAGCTAAATTCACACAAAATGCCGGTCTGCTAAGAAATGCAATGTGGAGTACTGAAGAGATGTAGGAAGGCAGCCTGGCTGGGAGAGATGGCTGTGACAGGACAGGGTGGCCGTTCAGAGAACGAGGGCAGAGCAGACTTCAGTGTGGAGACACCACAGTTCTAATTGCAAAGGACACGGCTGTGGCGGTGTGTGTGTGTGTATGCAGTGAGCAATGAGACTGTTTCCCACGGAGACCAAAATAGTACAAGGCTGGTTGCAGAGATGACACAGGGTGGGCGAGGGCAGCACAGTGACCTCCAAACAGCAGTAGCACAGATTTCACTGAAGTCCAAGAACCTGGGGCTCTCTCCTGCATTGAACTTGCTTCCTGTGACTGTACGGTAGCACTGCCTGGTTTTCTCAGCAAAAGTGAGATAAAGTAAACCCGCGTCTATGACCAGAACTCCCTTCATCAACCTGATGGGTCCAATCATCAAATTCCAGACCAGCATGGCTTCCCTCCACAGGCGGCCCGGCTGTGCTCACCCTCTGGTCCTCGGGACTCAGCACCGACATCAGCATCTCTGTGTTGTCTGTGCTCCACTCCCAGCTGTTGTTGATGAAGTACTCCAGCATGGAGACCATTTTGAGCATCCGGTTCATGAGCTTCATCACCCTGCAGGAGATTGGATAGGGGCAGACAGAGGCCTCCTCCCTCTCAGTGTGTAAAGATGGTGACAAATTCTTTTTAAGAAAATCCTTCCCTTGTCTCTAACCCACTCTACAGGAAGGAGAGGAGCAGGGTCCAATGGCATTGTAAAACAGCCTTCATAGTCTTACTGCTTATTTATTGAATTCTGAGGTAGGCAGTTGGAAAGCTTATTTGCCTTTATTGTAAGTTCTTGGATTTTTTTTTTTTTTCAAATGAGTAGGATCTAAGATTGTAGTACGTAACTTGGCAAAAGTGTTAACTATCCTGCTATCTGGTGAACAGAAACAATTGTTAACTGTAATGCAGATTTCAGGAGAAAAGAATTTATTACTGATAACCTACTCGATGAGTTATAGTACTGATACTTCTGAAAATATTATCTGCTAATTTTCCTAACATCCTGGTCAGTAGGTATTTGTCTATATTTTTCTTAATGGCTAACATAAGCTTAAGGCTAGAACAAAGCTAAAATTCCAACCCAGTTTTGACTGACCTCAAAAGACCTTGGCTTGTATAATCTCACTACCTGTGTTCCATTACTTACAAGGGATCAAATCTTCCAATCCAGTGGTCAGAATTTGAACCGGCTCTTCTGTTATGAATCGTTCAGGTTCATAAACTAATAAAACTTTATGTGTTCTTAATGGCTCCACACAATATAACTGAGGTAGTCAGGAGTTATTTGTATTCAGTTTACAAAAGATTATGCTCAAGGTCACGTAGCTGGTGTACCAGACCAGTTCTCTTAGCTACAAGTTACCTTGGACTACTGAAAACACTTGATTTTTGTCTCAGCTAAGCCAGGCTTGGTAGTAGTGATTGCGATAGTTGACTTAGTAACGGTTGGTGATGCTGTTCTAAAGGTTTGGTTTTATTTCTGGTTAAATTCTAATGCCCATGCACCTAATGACTTGTGAGATACTGCTCCCATTGTGTCATCAGAAATCTCTTTGATACAAGGACCAAATAGAGTTTGTAACTCTACTATCTCAATTTTCATTCATGTCCCAACTCTGGTGCAACTGATGTGATTCCAACAGATTTAATTTTTAAAAGTAATGCTTATCCAGTGTTATTGTATGTAGGGGACTGTATCAGCCTTATGGTATTTTTTAAAGAAAAAAATATATATTCTAGTCAGGAAAATCTATAAAGGAAGAGAATGATTCATTTTACCACGTAACAATTTAAAACTTCTCTAGTAATAATAGTATTTATATAGTCTAGGCATTTTATGAAAATTCCTATAAAATAGATACATGATTCCTATCCCCTTTCTACACAGAAGAAAGTTGGAATTTAGAATGACAGAGAAATTTTAGGGCTCATATGGCTAAACTGGTGAAACCAAGATTTGAGTCCTATAAGTCTGACCCTAAATTTCACACTCTTACTCTCTCTACGATAACCATGTTCAGCTGCATTATACAAATCCTCATTGTCAAAGCTGAACAATAAAAAAGAAACTTGAAGAAAGCACATGAAATATACATTCATAACACATACAAGGACATCCCACTAGAAAAAATAGGCAAAGAACAGAAGCAGTCAATTCACAGACAAAACTTAAATGTTCAATAAACAAATGAAAGTCCAGCTCCTCCAGCAATCAGGAAAATGAAAATATAACAATGAGATTTAATTCCTCATAAGTTTGATGAAAGATTGATTCTTGGAAAGTAGTAACGAGGATGAGAACATATGCTGTTTTGTACCCATGACAGTGCCAATTGGCAGTCTTTCTTTAGGGCAAAAAAGTCTATGTACCAGCAATTTTGGTCCTCAGCACCCTCCCTGGATTCAGTAGCACGTTCTGTAAATGGGCAGGGGCAGGAATGCTGATAGCTACTGGACTGGGGTTTTTTGTTTGTTTGTTTTTGTTTTTTGTAGAAGGAGGAGGAGGAGAAAACTGGGAAGGATGACAGACTTTCAAGGACAATGGTGAAAAAGTTAAAGGCTATGTATGATTGATCTGTGTGCAACACAGATCACCTCTACCTCATACACTTCTACCTCACAGCAAGAATACACTTACAAATGTCCATATATGGATGTAAAGACCTAGATAATTACATACAACCATACCAGAAAGAAAAAGGGCTTGGGTGAATTTTTGCTTTTTCTGCCATAAAGATTATTGTTAAAGTTCATATTACAAAACAACCCATTTCCCAGTAAAATTTAATTGCTCACAAACATACATTTCTCACAAACAAAATACACACATGCTTTTATTACCTTTCCCTCTTGTGTTTTTCATGGCTTACTGGACTCTTTCTCCAGGTCTCCTTTTGATTCTGAGTTATTTTGAAAGCCCCCAAGTATTTTCCCCACAGTCTTTACCCTACTCAAGAAGACGCACAAGCTCAAAACGAGGCCTCTGAGAAATAGATAAGGTGCAGCCCCAAGAGGGCCAGTACAGAACCCAGTACAGAAGCCACGGGCTGATTCTTGACCACATAACTGCCTTTGGTAATTATAAGGATGATTCCTCTGACATACAAAATATTGTTCAGATTAGACAGAGACAGAGATGTGTTCTGTGTCACCCCCCCCCCCGATAGTGACAGCACTGCCTTTCCACCAGCATGCTATCCATCATCGCACATCTCTCTAGGTGCAGCCAATCTAGTTCCTGATGCTGGCTTTGAGATTGCCCTCTCCACACTCTTCCCTCTGCCATGCCCTCTGGACTAACCCTAACTCTTCCCCTAGCTTCTGTGTCCTCCCTGTCTCCCTGGAGTGTGGGCACCACAGTGGGACCGCGAAAGGCCTTTCCCCCTGAGGGCCACGCAGGGAGCTCTCCTCAAGGGAGCTATTGCAATTCTGGTTAGGATGAACTATTTGGAAAATCCAAGGACAAAGTCTCAGTTGCTTTTCTTTTTGAATGGATGATTATTTGCTGAATATATCAGGCAAGTTCCTTAATGTTACTTTTAAAGATTACATCGGAGGATTGCTAACGTAGCAGTGAGTTGTGGCTTCTCACCCGCCCGGTACCAGGAATGGAACCACAGTCTTCACACACAGCTGTATCCCCAGTCATTATCATTGTTGTTGATATTTTATTTCTCTATTTTGAGGTAGCATTTCACTAAATTGCTAAATTGCCCAGCTTGGGTTTGAACTTGCAATTCACTTATCTCAGCATCCCAGAGTTTTGGGATTACAAGCACTCACCTTCACGCCTGGCTGCTTGTACTGCTTTTGATGCAATGACTTTGTGTGTGTGTGTCTGTGTGTGTGTGTGTCTGTGTGTGGGTGCACGCGCCCATGTGCATGCATGTGCAGCACTCTGCTGACTCCTTTGACCTTCGGCAGGAGGCAGGACTGCAGACATGGGGCCCTGGCCTTCCAGGACAGCCGCACCCTTAAAGGTGTTGCCCCAGCCCCTCACCTGGGTTTTCTCCCAGTAAGCCGCAGGTAGACATCATAGATGATGGCAGGGGCCCGGTGGCTGACCGCGTTCCAGTAGACGGTCATGAAGGTGGTGGTTGTGAAGTCAGCATTTGGCCTCCTGAAAGCTTTCTCAAACGGGACTTTTTCAAGGGTTGCCAAGACATGCAATGCTGAGAAAAAAGAAAAAGAGCTTAGCTTCAGGTCATAGAAGCCCTGCACACTAGAAGACACCTGTAATGGTTCAGAGTAATGAAGACCAAGGATCTGCTGCACAGAGTCCAGAGTCAACTTCTGAGAAGAATTTAACAATTTTTATGTTGGGCAAATAGTCATCTGCAAATCAAATGATGTAAAGGAGCTAAGAATCAAGTCTTTTTCTTGAAACAGTTACTATCTAACACATTCTTGGGGAAATTTCATCAAATACAGGAATTGAACTTAACCCATCATTCAATTCCAATGTTATCTAGTCTATTGGGAAAGACCCAAGACAGAGGCTAGGGCTACATTTCCTGGGTTGGGCCATTACTTACAGAATCATTGGGAATTTCTTAACAGAGTAAGCTTTCTTACGGTTAAACTTTCTTTCTTTCTTTCTCTCTCTTTTCTCCTTTCTTCCTTTCCTTTTCTTTCTTTTTCTTTTTTCCTTTCTTCTTTCTTCCTTCTTTTTGTTTTTGAGAGAAGAGTCTCACTTACTATGTAGGCTATTAGCCTAGGTTGGACTTGAACTCACATTTTAAAACAGACCAAAAGACAAATTCTTAACAATGATATATGCAGAAACTGAATGTTTACAAAATCCTATAAATATTAAAGAAATTGAAGCAGTAAAAATATTCCCACAATAGGGCTGGGGATTTAGCTCAGCAGCATAAGCATTTGCCTATACTCCAATTCATTCCCTGAAGTTGATATACTAAAGCCAAAATTACACAAAAGTGTAAACTTATTTTATGCAAGAAATAATACCAAATTATTAATCAACTGAATCCAACAGAGTATGAAAAATAGCATACTGTGAACAAGTGGGTTTATCTTTAGGATGGCAGATAGTTTCATATTAAGAAAGATGGGAACGTTTGAGGTCTTTTGTCTAAAATTAGGAACAGAACAATAATGTCCACTATGGCCAGGGATATAGCTCAGTGGCATGGCAAGCATGAGGTCCTGAGTTTGATTCCTGATGCTGCTATGACTACTACTACTACTAATAATAATGCCCACTACTACCACTTCTATTCAACATTGTATTAATAGTTTAACAGCAACAACTCAGTGTATGGTAAGACAGGAGTAACAGTATTTATATTGATTAAGTAACTGTTTACATAGAAAACTAAAAGAAAATTCTGTTCAACTACCAGAAATTCAGGTTGAGTATCCTTTATCTAAAATGCTTAGGAAGAGGTATTTTGGATCTTGGATTTTTTAGATTTTTGGAGAGAGATTCTGTTTATATAAATGTAAAGAGATATTTTTGGGGGTGGGACTTAAGTTTAAACATGAAATTTGTTTATATTTCTTATATACTTTATATATATAGCCTGAAGGTAATTTTATACAATATTAATTTTTTATAATTTTGTGCATGAAACAGTTTGTGTACATTAGATCATCAGAGTCATAAACTCATGTCAGTCCTCAAACTATTTTAGATTTTCGAGCATTTCTGATTTCAGATTTTCAGATTAAGGACACACCCTATAATAGTTTAGCAAGGAGGTTGGATATAAGGTTAATATACAAATATCATATAAGTCAATTGCAGTTCTGTGAATTATCACAAGTAGAAAATTTTTCATTACGAAAGTCCCATTTAAATTGTCAAAAAAGTGTTAAGTGTCTTGGACCACAGATATAAATCTGGTAAACAATGTATCATTCCTAGTAGTGAAACTGAGCTTCACTTTGAGTGCAAAATCAAATGAATCAGCAATAATGTGCAGATATGCTGGGAAAACGGACTGTCATTCGGAGTCTTGGCACTGGGGGGTGTCTTGGCACTGAGCTGATGCTCGCACTGCTGCTGTGGGTGGAGAAGAGTAGAGCAGACACAGGCCAAGTATTTGTCATTCTTACAAAGGGGTTCTTAAGGTCAAAGCCTATCTTCCCACAAGCTGCAGCGCCGTTTGGTGCCATGGCTTCCCACTGGAATGCGTAAAAACACTGTTAACCACGTAACTGGGCAAAGAGAGATGGTAGTGGGCACTGAAAATCCTGCAGGACAGGTAAACTTCCTGCCTTTACTTTGCCAACATTAAATGTTTGAATTTATTTCCATGGGTTTCATGCATTAAATGAATTGCATCCCTCACATGTAGACAAATGGAGACTGAATGGGACAGAGTTTTTTAAAGTGGATTTCACCAGCATCGATAATCACGGATGCTTATTAAAACTATGGCTTCAAGACAGCCTATACAGCAAGACCCTGTCTCAAAAACAAAACAAAAAACAAAACAGTGGCTTCCGAGAGAAGCTTTGGGCCAGAGGTCGGAGAGGGTTCCTGGAACCACAGCGGGTGCTGGGGCAGGGTCTTCGCAGTGAATCGGAGCCTTGGCTGGAAAGATGCTCCATGCACATGGACGCCAGCATCGTAGCACTGCGGAAGGGGACAGGGCGAGGCCGCTGCGGCGCTGCCAGCCTCCAGGAGAGCCTGACATCCGGAACCCAGCAGCAGTCCGGCCTCTTCCCCGCCGCCTCTGCTCCAAGGAGCACTCTGGCAAGCTCACTGAGGACAGAGAGTCTTCTGCCTGGGCAGGGAGAGCACACAGACTAACAGGACCCGGCACACGCCTGCCCAGACTCCCGTCCCTGCGAGCTCAGCCCAAACCCTGAGCTCGGCTTGGAGCCTCAGGGACCTCCCTCTGCAGAGAGGAGGTTGCCCCAGGCTGTTGGGGTTTTGAGTGCAAGAGAAATGAGGTCAGTTGGCATGGCTGTCTGCAATGGGACCACAAGCAAGGCGCCTAAGAAGGGAGCTGGGAACCCTCCAGCTTTTTGGCAAAGTGGTCACATGTGACTCGTATGTACCTTCTCTTGTTGGAGTGTTTGATATGAATATGTGTGTGTGTGTGTGTGTGTGTGTGTGTATTCACGATATATAATATATAGGGATTTTTTTGCTTCGATTTAATGGTGTTTATATTCTCTTCCCTTTCTCATCACTCTCTTGCTTTCAACTCGTTTCCATAGCAATACTACTTTCTTGTTTCTTCTCTGAAGTCTTAGTTCACCATATCCTGCTGTCAGTCCTGTCTTCTCTGGTATTGGCCTTCTGCTTCTCTGTTCTGTTTCTTTGGCGTTCCTTATCTCACCTGGCCTCCGGTCATTCCTTGTCTCTTTTCCACTTTATAGGTTCACATGTATATTAACAGGTTCTGACAACCTCAAAGCTTTCCTCAGTCCCAAAGTGTACCTCCCTCCTGCACCATCCCATCCTCGCCCCCACAAACATCTTCTTAAGACTCTCAACTCCAACCCTTCAACCCAACTAAAAGAGCTCCAACAGAATCCGATCCCATATCTAATTTATTTTCCACCTAGTACCATTCCTCCTACCTGCTCTCCCCCTACTGACCTACACGCCTCTTCCCCGCCCCCCACTCCACTTCTCTGTCGACATTGAAGGTAGGCTGCAAAGAGTACTCATAAGGGTGAAAGTATAAACACAAAGTCTACCACGTAGAAGCAAAGGATCTGTGACGCTGTTACAACCACAGGTAATTGCTTCAGAACACAGGGACAGAGTCCAAATCACTTTTATTAAGTACCTGAAGGGGTATATACCATCTTATGAAAATAAAGCTGAAAATATCACAGGAAGGCAGCATTTTACTGAAAAGATCATATCAATTACAAGCCCTCCTCACACTACTTGACCTCAGCTTTCAGCACCAAAAAAGAAGAGGAGAGGGGTACTATACACAAAGGAACATGGGAAAACAAGCAAAAAAGACCCCCAAGGTCTCCCACCTTCCCCAAGGAATATCCAGGGGGCATCCATGGAGAGGAAAGCAAACATCAGGTAGCAGAACTTTACAAACTGATGAAAGAAGGGTTAAAGAAACTTGACAAGTTCAAATAGGGCATGACCCAAAAATTGACGGAATTATCATACAAAAGGACCAATGCGGACTTTGGGAAAATAAATGAAAACTTGGAAGAATTGACCAAAATGGTTCAAAACATGAGTGACAAATTTACTAACGATATAGAATCTAAAAACAATCAAACAAATCAACAAACAAAAACCCACTTAGAAATACTAGATATAAAAAATATACCAAATTAATAAATTGCAGAAATGACCAATGTTAAGACAGTTTCTATAATCAAGGACAAAATGGTAAATTATGACCAATTACTCAAAGAAGCCTCAAGAAAGATATGTGAACAAGAAAAATTCATCCAATCGCTACTAGATTACACTAAGAAGACTAACCTAAGGATAATTGGAGTTAAAGAGAAACTGGAAGACAGCACACATAGAATAATACCTTTGTTTACAGAAATCGTAGTAGAAAACTTCCCAAGTATGAGGAAAGAATTCAGCACACAAGGAAGTAAGACTTGCAATACACCAACTACAGTGAAAAAAGTTCTCCATGACACATTATAATCACAATGCCAAATGTCCAACAAAAAGTGAAGTTTAAAAACTATCAGATAAAAGCCAAAAATCACAGAAAGTTAAACCCATAACAACTACACCTGACTTCTCAACAAATTTTAAAGATCAGAAGAACCTAGAGTGAAGTGTTTCATGACCTAAAAGCAAACAACGCCTATGCAGATTAACATATTCAGCAAAACTTTCCTTCAAAATAGATGAAGAAATAAGGACCACTCCATGAAAAACAACTCAAGAAATGTATGAATTCAAAACTAGCACCCTAGAAAATACTCAAGAATATCCTAGACAGATATGATAAAGCCAACAAAGCCAATAATCCAGATGGAATAAATATATCAAGCAAACAGAATAGATTAACAACAACAAAAAAAGGAAAAAAAAAGAGTCATCAACAGAAGAATGCAATTATAGAAATTAATCTATACCTGTTTGTAGTATTTCTCAAGGTTAATGGCCTCAACTTCCCAGTTAAAAGACACAGATTTGAAGACTGTATCAAAAAAACAGAATCCAACAATCTGTTGCATTCAAGAAACTGATCTAATGCAAAAAGGTATCTATTGCCTAAAAATCAAAGGATGGAAAACAGTATTTCATGTACCAGGACCCCTAACACAAGTAGCAGTAGCAATTTTACTCTCAAAATAAACCTCAAGCTAAAACTGATCAGAAGAGAGGAAGAAAATCCTTCCCATAATATATGAAAGTAATTCAACAAGAAGTGATGACATTTGCCAATATATATGTGCTGAATACTGGAGCACCTATTTTCATAAGACAAGTGCCGCTGTCCATAAAAGATCAAATAAACACACAATCATGGTGACCTCAATATCCTATATTTGCAAAGAGATAGATCAACTATAAAAAACATCAGCAGAGAAACATAAGAGCTTAACCACACCCTTGAACATATGGATTTACTATCTACAATGTTCTACCCTAATACAACAGAGTACAAATTGTACCCAGCAGCACATGGAACTTCTTTCAAGACAGACCATGTACTAGTCTACAAAGTCTGCTCAATTAAATATAAAAAACTTGAAATCACCCAATATTTATCACCAGACCACTGTTCAACAAAACTAGAAATCACTCACAGAAGAAACCACACAAAATTTAGAAACACCTGGAAACTTAACATCACACACTTGAACATACAGTGAGTCACAGAATAAGTCAAAGAATCAACTAAACAATTTCTGGAAGCAAACAACAATGCCAGTACAACACACCAGAACCAGTGGGACACAATAAAAGCAGGCCTAAGAGGGAAGCTTATTTCAATCAGTGCTCACATTAGAAAAACAGAGTGAGCTAAAAAAAAATAACCTCATGAGGAACCTTAAAGTGCTTGAAAACAAAAACAATCTAAGCCCAAACCAAAATTAAGGAGGGAAATTATAAATAGCAGAGCAGAAATTAATGAAATTGAGACTAACAAAACAATACAAATTTTCAACAAATTGAAGAGCTGTTTTTTACCAACTAAAAAAAGTCCAGGACACACTGAATTCTCCAAAATCTTTAGGACATTATATCACCAGTACTCCTCAGACTCATCAATGAAACTGAAAGGGAAAGAGTGCTTCCAACTCATTTCTGGAAGCCAGCACCATTCTAAGTTCAAAGCCAGACAATGACATAACTGAAAAAGAAAACTACAGGCCAATCTCCTTAATGAACATAGATGCAAAAATCCCCAATAAAATATTGGCAAATAGAATTCAGCATATCCTCAAAGGGATCCGGTGTCCCAGCCCTTGATCACTTCACATTCTCAATGGTACCACCAAGTGGGAAAGCGATGTGTACAAAAGCAGTTTGCCCAGCAGGAGTATTGTATCACTGATGCTGTTTACTTTTGCTTGATTTTATAATTGGTTTTAATGTCTGTAGCCAGTGGACTTCTTATTCTGTACAACCATGCATATATTCCACCTTCTGGTCTCCTTGGCATACCACAATACATTCTAGTGAATTATGACACATTTATCATTTGCAACCATTCTATTTCTTTACTTATTGTTTTCAACTTTCTCCCTGACTGTGGTCTCAGCTCCATGACCCACGCTGTCTGTGTATCCCTGAGACAAACACTGGTGGCTGTGTGGGTCCATTGCCAGACACACTTACCCATTTTGAGCCAGTTACAGGGATTGAGATTACCGGATGTACAGTGGTAGATTAATGTTGATTTAGGTCTGTGAGAGGAAATAAAAATTAGTTAAATACAAAAAAATGGAAAAGTAATGAAAGAGAAATAAACATGAGAAAATAACCAGACAGCCTGGTTTCAAAAATTCCCATGACTAAAGCACTCTCAAGAAGTCCTGTCTTTTATCCCTTCTCTGGGTCAATATGCAAAATGGAAGAAGATTAGGAAAACACTGTGTGCGTGTAAAAGACATCAAACAACTATGAGAGATTGGGGAGCATGTAAATCTGAGCTCATAAAAGAAAACTTTAATTCTGCTTATCACTTACTAGCAGAGCCAAAGAAATAAGCAACCTGTTTTCTTCCTTCACATTAGGAAATTTTCTCACACATAGTGACCTAAGCTTTTGGCATTTACCAGGAACTGAGCAGTTTAATGAAATAATAAATATGCTATCATTTCATCAACTTTTATCAACTCCTTGCCTTAAAAAAAGAAGATGCAGCATAGATTACTGAATAGAAAAGTATTTTGGGTATCAAGAATTTCATGGTTTCATGATTTTCAGAGTACACTATTTTACAATCAACCAAATACAAAGTAGTATTTATACAAAAGCTCAATGCATATATGGTGGTATACTGGGAACTACATAAAACATTGAAAGAGATGCTTTATTATACCAGGGGTCTTCTACAATAAAGTGCCTATATTTTGAAAATGCACCTAACAAACTTACCCCTTTCCTTATCAAATCTTTGAAAGACCACTCGAATATCCATACCTGTGTACTGCGGTATACCAGCCTGCTGCTAAGGTGAGATTGACAACTGTATCTACTGGGACTACATCTGCAATGGCCATTGGAGTAGCTCTGATGGACCGAAGAAATCCCTTCCCAGCCTGCACAAGAAAAAGAAGAGCTGTTAGTAAAAATAGCTGATATTAGTTTGCTGCTGCTTGCTAGGTTATTATATTACCTATTACCTCCCAGCCGATTCAAATTTCCTGGCCAAGTTAATCACAAGTCATTGGGTTCCTTTAGAGAATAAAATTGCTCAAATTTGTAAAAGTTAATATACTTAATTTAAAAAACTTCTGCACAGCCCAAAAAAAAAAAAAAAAAAAAAAAAAAAAAAAAAAAAAAAAAAAAAAAAAAAAAAAAAAAAAAAAAAAAAAAAAAAAAAAAAAAAAAAAAAAAAAAAAAAAAAAAAAAAAAAAAAAAAAAAAAAAAAAAAAAAAAAAAAAAAAAAAAAAAAAAAAAAAAAAAAAAAAAAAAAAAAAAAAAAAA
>RJWM01007484.1:0-78431 GCA_004363535.1 Dasyprocta punctata | reverse complement strand
TTTTTTTTTTCTAATAAGGATGAGATTCTGCAGTTTCAGGTTCTAAAGCCGAATGACACATGGGAGAACACAGTGAGAGATGGAGAATGTCACAGAAATTAGAAGACAATTTTTAAAGGTTCAGTGTTCTAAATCACTCAGTGTTCCTGTTCTTTTCCCTGTCTTTTGTAAAGTAGGACAAAAGGTTTGATAAGCTTTCCCTCATCAGCCATGAGAACTGAGAGAGGTGAAAGTCCTTTGAAAATCGGTGAAATAATTGCCACTATTAAATAACCCTGCCAGGAGATTTCCTCCACAGTAAATAAATTGTTCAGTATATGTTAAAATTTAAAAGTGCACACTCAAAGAAATTTTTGCATTTTACTTTTGCTGCTCGTTTTCTTTCATGAAATGTTAAATTCCCCTTAACCACAAATGTTCAAACATGCAGTGAGGATCTGGCTTCTGGGATAAGTCCCCGCTTTACCTTCTTCTGTCTTTCTGTTGTTAGTTCCTTGTAGACTGTTTGTTCAAAGTGATCGCTGGTCAGCAGGTGCCATATAAATAAAACTTTGTAGCTTCCGAGATGACAGACACACAAAATGAACAGTGAATAATTGCAAAGAAAATGTGACTGAGCCTCAGATGTTACCATTCCCTGCAGTCTCTAGCTGTAAGAGCTTTGGTATTGACTGTGACAGATGTATGCCAGCGATTGTACAATCAGGACTTAGATCCCAGAAAACAAACTGATGCCAAACTCTGTGATCTGTGAAAGTAGACTGACTCTTGCTTTTTAAATTCAGGAATTTTCTAGACATGCAGATACCAGCCACTTTCTGCTCTTGCTTTCTTTACAAATGTGCTATTTCAAAAAGAAGCAAAATCCAGGGAACTATGATTGAAGATATACCTTCAGATACAATAGAAAGGGTGTCGAATGTAGAGGTATCTATCAAAGCTTGGTTACCAGAGAAAATCATTAGTTCTTTGGTTAGGCCACTGGATCAGCGGGGACAGAATATGCTAGCCAGCTCACTTGTACACTGATGGGAGAAAAAGGTGGGTAGTGTGTTTTAGCTGGTAAGGAAAGTGCAATAGTCCCAACAGGACAGAAAGTAAGCCTGTTCAGGGATTCAATTGATTGCACCTTAGATTGGGGAAAAAATGTATGAAGGGCTGTTGTAGAGAATCTAGGACCCAAAATAGGGACAAGAATGTGGAAGGTTTCTAATTGATTTTAGAGGTGGTAGAGGAGCACTGGAACTATTTTGTGCATGAGCAATGCTTTGACCTAAAACTACAGAGCAGCTTTGGCCTTGCAACAAGTTTGCTCAGGGCTTGAACAGCGACTGGTTCTAGAATTTGTTAGTGATGCTGGGTTGTAGCTTAGTGGTCAGGAAGATTTATGAAAAGGAGGTGCTGTAGCTTAAAGGTCTATAATCTACTCTCCGGAGTCATATTACCTGAACTCCTATCTCAGTGAGACACGTGGCTTCCAGTAGTAATTTCATTTCCTATATCTCAGTGTCATCATCTATAAAACTAATTGAAATAATAGTGCCTGTTTGTTACTGCAATTACAGGGATTAAAAGAGCGTTTAGACCATTGTTTGGAGCAGATAGGGGAAAGCAAACACATGTTGACTTTCATTATTATAGTTTTTTTGAAGTGACTGCTCCATCTTCTCCAGAATACAAAACATACCTACTAAATTAAATACCTACAGTGTTTAAGTACTACAAAGCGGGTGGTAGCACATGTCTACAGCACAGGCTTTTGTTTGCCCAGAGCTTGGGGCCCCGAGACTGCCACATGCAGGGTCTCGGCACCACCCCAGACTACTCTCATTACCCTTCTACAGTCAGCTGATGGAACCTGCCAAAGAAGGAAATGAAGCTTTGCTCCATGGGGGCCTGGCAGCCAAAGCTGGAGGCTGCATCGAAGTGGGGTCAGCTGGTGTTTAGCTCAGTGCCTTCCAACTCAGTTTGAACCCTGACATCCAGCCTCCCACACAGTGAGCTGAGATTAGCTGCAAACCCTCTCACAGTGTGGATGAAAATATAAGTGTCTCAATATATAACATTTGCCTGAAGACTGAACTATTCAGACATTTTTAATGGATCCAAATATGCTAGATAGCAATAATTTTTAAAACAGAATCAGTCATCACACATCAGGAGAGCACTTAGATTTCTTTGATTTCCTCTTTGGCTATCAAATTTGCATACTTAGCATGAGCTGTGCCTCAAATACTGCACTAAATACTTTCTGTGTATCCCCTCATTTTGTGCTAACAACTGTTTGTGTCTTTTCCCATTTTATTGACATTACGACTAAAGTTTTATGTCTTGTAAGACGGGAAGCTAAGACTGCAACCTAGGCCTGACCTGTGTAAGGTTTCAAACTAGTAGCACTACTGGAATATCCATGGTGAAATGGATGAGTTGTTTCCACATAGGATCATAATTCAGCATTGTACTAAGATCCCTCAGCATTCTTCTCTTTGGGTCAGCACACATGTATGATATAGCGCACTATATTAGCACCCACCAGTCTGGAGGTGTTGCCTTTTGTGAATGAAGATAGGACTACTGAAGACGAGGACCGTACCTGGGTATGGCTTTCATCATCAGTATGTGATGAGAAAACTCTGCACCTGAAAGCACCCTGTGCACGAGTTGCTAGCAGAGGTCTCACTGTCTGTGGGTAAATCATTCACATACAAATTCCTTTCATATGTTCTTCATTTTATGGATCTCATGATTTCTTAAAATTTCACATGTAGTCCTCAGGATGAACAAAAACATCAACAGCAGCAGCAATGATAGTGAAAATTGCTATCAACTGTCACTAGTACCATTTCCTGATGTAATATAAGCAGTGCTACCTAAGCACTTTATATAGTAATAAAGATTATCCCCATTTGACAGGTATGGAAACCAAGCTTCATAGAGGTTAAATAGTATGTCCAAGACCATGTAGGCTGTGAGGGACTGAGTCAGATCTCAATTGCAAAGAGAGCTCCATCTAAAACATATACATTTCCTGACTAGATTAGAATTTTTCACTCAATACCATTATATATTCTTGACTTTCAACATTCTGGAAGTAGAAGTATTACTCTCTACAGGTTCTCCTCCTCTGCTAGAGCCCGGAGCTGGAATTATCTGTTGGGTTTGTGTGGCTGGAGACAGAAAAGACTATGAGGTAGGGGTAAAGTGGGGTGTGGCTACTGGCAGGAACTTGTAAACTGTAAGGTCCCAAACTGAACAGAGTTCATGCCCCACAACAGAGTGTGGACACTTTGAGACAGAAAAAAAAAAAAAAAAAAAAAAAAAAACAACCTGAGAGGCTCAGAAAGTTTTGACAATTGTAATATTGTATAGCAACTACATAATATAACTGCATGCAATTTGGCTTATGAACTTGTAGGTGGATCATGTGTGTGTGTGTGTGTGTGTGTGTGTTTGTGAGCATGTATTTAAGTTAGTAATCCAGAGGTGTTAATTCATAAAGGGCAGAGAACGGGTGCTACAATTATTGCTTTTTAAATAAATGTTTCTGCTCCTCTCCATTTAGTATGATGTTTGTTGTTGGTTTGTTATAGATTGTTTTATCTGATTGAGATCTCCTGTATCTATTTTCTGTCAGGAATGGATGTTGAATTTTATTAAATGCTTTTTTTTCTGCATTCATTAAGTTGATCATGTGATTCTTTTTTTTTTTTTTTTTTTTTTTTTTTTTTTTTTTTTTTTTTTTTTGTCCTTGCTTCTGTTTAGTGGTGTTATATATGCATACCCTTGTCTATAGGGACACAATTTGTGATGACTAAATCTTGGAAGCAATCTAAATATCCATTAACAGATGAATGGATAAAGAAAATGTGGTGTTTTCAAACAATGGAGTGTTACGCTGCCATAAAGAAGGATAAACTAGAGTCGTTTTTAGGAAAATGGGTGGATCTTAAGAGCCTAATGTTAAGTGAAATCAATCAGACACACAGCTTAAATGTCACATGGTTTCTGCTATATAAGAAATGCAATATACAAATAAAGTGCAAAATGAAAAACAGACAAGAAGAAAAAAATAAAGAAAAAAGTTAGTGTAATTTAGCGTTGACAATACATTCAAAAGTGTACGTTGATGTACTATAATTGTCTCATGCACTTTGTATGTTTGTTGGCTTGTTAGTCTGGCTGTTAATCTGTAGGTATGATAATTAACTTTATAAGGACTTGTAAAATAAATAAATGAATCTGATGCTGGCAAAAAGGAGGTGGAGGGGAAGGAGAAAAAAAAAAGAACTGAGATTGTTATGTAAGGGTATCAGTGCCCCACAATGAACGTCATCATTATAACCCGATAAATATGTACTAGTTAAAAAAAATTAAGCTACTCAAAACCATTAAATATATTCATATATCTATTGAAAGTTATATAAATTTAGTTTAAATTAACAATTTGGCCTCACAAAAATCATGCTTTACCAAAAGCTATCTTAAATTTGATTTGTATATTGCTTTTGCAATTCGTAGCTTTACTTCATTGCAGTGAATGCCTGTCAAGCACCTAGTTATGCGAACTCTGTGTCGTAGCTGTTGGAACTCTTGCACAAGCCTGATTCAGCTATACATCGTGCAGACCAAAAATCATCTGAAGCAATTCCAGTTCAGTGTAAATGTCAATGCTAAACTCCGTCCTCACACTGCTCTCTCAGCCCCCTGACTACAAGCAAGATTTGAGATTTGATTTTTTTTTTTACTTTCCTTTCCATTGCTGCCCTGGAAGCTTACAAATGCCTAGGAAAAATTAATGTCTGTGTGTAGACTTTCACTAATTAGTATGCGATGAAGTGTGATCTCAGTTCTAAGGAGTGCCCTAAATACATTTCTTCCATGTTATTTAAATTGTGATTTATTTACCAGTACATGTTTGTGACACGGAATGAATACTTTCATTAGTATTTAATACATCTTCATAGCAATCTTAATTCTTCTTCTCCATCCCTTTCCCCTACCCCTTTCCTCTGCCCTCCCTCTCGTGGTCCCCTTAGCATTTGCTGGAGATCTATCTCCTTGTTTCCTTTTATTTATCTTTTATTTTGTTCTTTATTTATACCTTGGATGTCTCATATGAAAGAAACCATATGGTAAGCTCATGTGTTTGATTTATTTCACTTGTGTTATGCTTCCAAGTTTCATTTGAATACTTCAACACATAGAACAGGACTTTTTGTGTTCCTTTTCTCCTAAAAAGCAAAGTGAAAGATAATGAACAACCAAAACAAACAAAACTAAACGCACAGATACAGACACACAAAACCCAAACTTCCCCCTAATGACTCTCTAGGAAGCTGGAGATATTTTGCCAATTATGTTGAACAAGGGCCAGAAACCTACCTGCTTCCTGGCCCTTTAGCTCAGTAGTCAGCAGGTGCAAGTCAGATTAGATAAATCTGTTCTTCTCCCTCCAATATGTCTAAAAAAGTAGCAGTAAAACACATCAAAGCATACACATGTTCTAAAGAAAAGCAGCTTTCTGTTCTGACTCTGCCCTGTTTTGGCCTACGCTCACCTTGTATTCAACACAGAAAGGTCAATATTTGGAAGAGAATAAGAAAGACATTTATGAAACTGTAGGAGCACACGTTTCATTTGGAAAGACTGGCTGTGCCTTCAACACTTTTTTGAGGCTTCTCCAGAGGAAGCCAGTGTAAACGCTCCCTATTATTTTTGTGACTTGAGCTCTTAATTTGCATCTGTTTCCTATTGGATAACTCCAGGAAATTGAGATCACAAACTTTGAAGAGGAGAATACCTGGGTAATGTTCCACGGTAGTCAGATTTTGTGTGTGGTGCTTGCTCACAGCCAAAGCCTCACAGGCAAGAGGCGGAATGAGCAATTTAACCGACCATTGACTGCGTGAGTCCATTATGCAAATGGAAAGTAAGGCCATTCTGTCAATGGGGAAAAATAGTCTTATTTTGAGCAGTTCATCATTTAAAGAGAGACTTTTTTAAATGTCCATCAAACAAAATAAGTCCCTTAAAGCCATAGGTAAAAATTAAGAAAGGAAGTCTTTGGGGGAGTTACCAACATGGCAGGAATATAGCATTAAGGGGTATAGTATAGCTCCTCCTCCTGTTTCTTCATTATGTACAATAAACAGAAATGGAAGCTTTAAAGTGCAATGCATTGTGAAATGTTTAGACATTTATTGGAAGTTGACTTTTCTCATTTTAGAAGTCAGCCCTTACTTAATATCTCAAATAGCAAATGCTTTGTGTACTGTGTCTGCTTTGACACTTAACAACCTTGTGAGGTAGCTATTGTTCACTGCCCCTCCACCTTTTTTTTAGTTGAGAGCCTGGTGTTGTATTTGGATGATGATGTATCTGTCAGCTACTACTGCCTAACAAATGACCACAAATCTTGATGTGATACAACAAAAACTTGTAGCTTATGCATATGGAATCAACCCCCTTAAGCTCCGCAGGCTTTTCCTACAGCTTGGGGAACAAGGTTGCCCAGCTGTCACCTGGAGTAACTGAGGCCAGGTGACTGTGCTCCATGTGTTTTTCAAAGTGTCCTGGGTCATCCCAAACATAGCCTTCTTGTAGCAATAGCAATATTGTAAGAGCACTAGTAGAAACATACAGTTGCTTTTGCAAGTTTCTGTTAGCTTATTTCTATTAACACCTTACTGGCCACAGCCATATATATAGAAAATATATTTTGGGTCTTAAGAGAGGAATGATACAGTCCTATGACAATGAGTAGGGAATTGAGCTCATCATCAGTCCTCCAAAGGTGATAATAATATCTTAATAATTGCCTATTTACTTCATTAAATGATTGTCTGTGTCAACTGATTTAACTTTCAACCCACCTGCATCACTTACTACTTTTTTATACAAAGTAGATTACTAGACACAAAACTAGATGTGTAGTACCCTTTAACATATGGTAGATCGTTTATCCCCAAATCTCCATTCATTTATTATTTTTTATTGACAACGAAGGCTGTGGTGTTCTCAGTTAGCATTTATTGTTATTTATTGGATATGAGGCATGGAATAAACACTGAAATCTTATAGTGACGCTACAAAGTAGGGACAGTGATCTCAGTCTTGAGGATGAAAAAACCAAGGCATAAAGTGATGAGGAAAACAAGATACAGATGATTAAGAAATTTGCCCAATTTGACCTTCTGGGAAGTACCGACGCTTACCTTGAAATTTACGTCGTGTAAGATGTCACAAACGTGATTCTCAACTCTTAGCAAATATACAATTTTAAACCTTCCAAATACTAGTAGAATAAATTTTCTGTGTGTTGTAGTGTCATGCCATTCCTTTGTAAGAAAATTTCAATTCCTTCTTCCTGTCTCTTGACTATCAGACAAATGGTGGGCTGCTCTTGTGACACCAAATCCCAAAATGCTCTGGGGCCAAGATCACTGTGTATTCTTTTCCAACACAACACTTGCCCCGGTGACGCTGTGATTCACTGTGAACGTAGGAACGCCACTCCTTCTGTCTTTCCATCTTTGTTCATACCCTTTGGAGTCTTCTGCAGTAGTCAAGTCCCCCTTGACTTCTCTGCTACTTTACTGTATCTCTAACTCAGAAGCCAAAATGTCTACTCCAGGTAAATGTGATTTAAGAATTTACAGAGTACTTTTACACCATATACACATTGGTTGTCTTACAATAATTGTTAAGAACAAATAAAATTTTTAAAAAGTTGGATTATCCCTGTTCAAAATAAAGAAAAAAGCTCTCCTCCTTGCCTTTTTCTTAGTGCATTTATTTTACAAAACTTAAAATTATAAGGACATTCTTTTCCCTTTGAAATGTGTAAAAATCCTTTTGAAGAGTAGATGGGACTTTTGTCAGCTCTGTGACTCAGGAAAGCCTTTCTCAAGGATCTGGAAAGCAGCTCTTTGAAATGTGAACATCAAGGGAGACAGGTATTACCCACTTTCTGTGGGAGTGGGGAACCCGGCTTCCCTGACCAACTTGCTTCAAGTTATAAAACACCTTCCTGTCTTAGGGGTATGCAAAGTTTATTTTAGCTGTGGACGAAGTCAAGTGTGGTCACTTCAAACCCTGAATAACGATAGGATAAATGCTGAGTGATAAATGATGCTGATAAGTCTTGTGACTTGAAAACTAGTTACTGCTTAACCTGTAAACCTTCATACTCTAAAGCACTATGTGTGGTTACAGAAAGAGCTGAGCTCTTGCTGCCTCTGCAGTTGCCTAGCAGCTTTCTTATGATGTGCGTCTCATTCTGATTTCATACCTATTTAATAATAAAACTGTTTTCTTTCTCTACCACCTTTAGAGGGAAGGTTTTTAAGTTGGAGAAAGATTTTATTTTTAATTGCATTTCTCACCACAATCTGCACAGTAAGTATTATTATGTTCATCTTGCAAGATAGAAAGCTGGCTCCCAGAGATGAACTGACTTGCTCATTTAGACAGCTAGCAAGTTGCAGAACTAGCGAATTTAGACCTCCATAGAGCCAGGAATCATCTGTCCACTTTACAATGAGATTTAAAGGGCACCACACAAAATCTGGCACATTGTAAAGGCACATTTAATAATTTTTGGATTAAAAATAGAACCTGAAACTCAAACTCCTTTCACTCTTGCATTTACTGCTAAGTTCATAGCAACTTAATTATAGGGGATGTCCATGACAGCTTAGAAATTAAAGGGACAGATTTTTATCTAGGAGAGAGTTTATAATGATAAAACAGAATGGATCAGAACAGAGATATTCAAAAGGTATGAGAAAGAATATTCAAGCACCCAGGATTAGACTGTATCTTGATTAAATGTATTAAAAGATATAAAAAGATAATTCAGTGATGTTTGAAAATGGAGAATGGTCGATCATGGAATCACTAAAACAAGACCACAGTAAAAAGCTGTGGCAGGGTCTGTTCTATAAATGATCCCATTGGCTAAGGCAACTTTATCCTCAATGTCATTGGCAAGGACAAAAAGTTCAGGATCCTGTTTTCATCTTGTTACATTACATAATCACCTTTTATGGAGCTATTAACATGGAAAAATGATCAGTGATCATTCTTGTTATTTAACCTTCTTATAGTAAGTCAATCAGTAGCTTCTGGGCCATTTTTTTCTTTCTCATAAAAGAATATTCTTTTATTATAGTTATGGCAAGAAGCCATTTTGATATTTGTCCTGGTGTCCTTTTGGCTTTACTTTATCCAAGTTAGTCCAACTCTGAAGACTTCATCTTCTTTTGCAAGGGGTATGAAGTAAGTGATTCTCTGAGCTTTCACAAAGGAGGATCCGATGGAAAAGGCCATCTCGTCCACCACTGGTTCTCAACTCATGATATTTATGACGCATGGAAAAGCAATGTCCCATCCAGATACACCCTCATGAAATAGGCATGAGTTTAGCTTTCTCCTTTGTTACCCACTAGGGAAAGAGTATAAAAGCAAAACTAAAACATCAATACCATGTTGCTCCAAAAACATTTCTACCCTTAGTATGCTGTGAAACAAAATTTGGAGGTAATAAAAAGGCACCAGATAATTTTTTTTTTAATACCAAGTATTCAACTCACAACCTCATGCTTACCAGGCAAGTGCTTGAACCCCTGAGCTAAATCCCAGGCCCAGCACCATATAAATTTTGTGAATCCTGATAGGATAAAACAGTCATGTGCTGTGGTTGGTACCTACCAGCTCATAAGAACCAGTTCTATCTGTCTTTTGCCATCCCTGCATCCAAGAATGTCTCATAGGTCATTTGGAATAGATTATTGAACCCACAGGAACCTGCAACACTACAGATTAAAGATTCTTTTGTTCTCACAGAGCAGTTTATCAGTACATATCTGGATGATGATTTCTTTACCACAGGACTTTTGGAAGATTCAATATTCTGATACTCATAATGTCTATTTTATGTTACTGAGGATCAAACTCTGAAATTCTTCTATGGATCTATATCCTCAACTCCCTTTTGCATTTTTTTCATTTTGAGATAGGTTCTTGATAAGTTGCCCAAAGGAATTTGGACTTGTAATCCTTCTGCCTCAGTCTCCCAAAGTGCTGGAAACACACAATGTCTAACATACTTATCCATGAAATACTTTGAACAGTGATGCTATATCAGGATGAAACTGAACTCTTCATAAATTATAAGACAGATAAAATAATTACAATTATACTGTCAGGTATTTGACTGACCCATCACATGTACTGGCTGTTTCCTCACTTACTGATTTGCAGATTCACTCAATGTTAAAGGGATGACCAAGTGCCAAGCATAACTGCAGCCAAACACTGCAGCTGAATCCTGTCCTCTGGGATCAGCTTTCAGAATAGCATAGCCTGGGTTTTCCTGCTTTCAGCATCGAACTTCTCACCTACATATCCTTGGAATCCGATCCTCTATTTACTGGCAATGTTGGGCTTTCCCATGCCTCCAGCAGTGCTTGACATTTGTGGCAATGCTTGCAGCACTGTGTGGTGTTCTTTGCAGGTTGTAGTGTATCTAGACCTCACCTTACGCACAGAGTTTATTTTTTCCAGGGCTTTATTTTTCGTACTCTGATGGGTGAGGAAACAGCACATATAAATTAATAATGTGCCCTAGGTCACAGGCTCACAAATGCTAGTGACAAAACTTAACTAGACCCAGATAAATGGCTCGTAGGTATAGCTTAACACTGCTTTGTTGCCTTTTGATGAAACATTTAAGGTTTTGTTGGAACCCCTGTGTGGTCAGAGTAGAGTAGCCAGCTGGGTTAAGTTCGCTCATGTGTCACAAAGCATTTACCCAGTGCCTACCAGAAGCTGTGTTAATCATGTTTCTCAAAATGTAACATAAGTACACCAGGTGTGATCAGAAGTGATCTGTGGTGTTTCCATGCAGAAAAAGATGACTCACCTTCTCAGAAGCTCAAATTGATGGAGGAGAAGGGAGTATCATTTTTATAAAACAAAGATATTTTGGGAATATAATGCAAAAATCGTGTAAGTTTTCAGAACACTGAGCAGTCCTCAACGATTGGACACTTCGAGGTGCCTAACTTTGCTTCAGTCTCTGAAGTCTTGTGGTTCAGCCCTGAACTGGAAGAGCTCGGGGGCTGAACGTATCCCCTAAATCTAACAATTACACAACAGTGCTGGCTCCCGGGTCAGAAGATGTGGGTTTATAGACTGACTTTTTTCCTCTTGCTTTTCATGTATTATGCCCCAAACACATCGGCCTTCTTCCTGGTCCCACACAGCAGACATCTTGGCGGAGCCAGACTTTTTTCCGAGTTGTCTCACACCTGGTCAGTCGCAACACAGAGCTCAGCTCCTTTTCCTTTTTTACATCCTCCCTTCGCTTTCCAGCCAAAGTCACACGACTGACATAAACACTACCTTTATTGCTGTATGGGAAGTTCCTGCCCTACATCTGAGATTATCGTTTTTTCCTATTCATTGACTGTATCACAGCTGTTGCAGCGGTCGTCCCAAGAATTTAAGTATTTCAGGAACAGGAACTTGTCCGCTTATTCCAAGCTTTATTCTTCATTGTTTTTTTTTTTTTTTTTTTTGGATGTTTATAACAGTTTTTTAAAATTAATTTATCTTAAAAAGAAAAAAATTTCTTTTTTTTTTTTTTTGTTACTGGGCATCAAACTCACAACCTCATGCTTACCAGGCAAGCACTTGAGCTACTGAGTTAAACCCTTGGCCTGTGAAAAAAAATTCAGATCATGGTAATTAGAGGTGATAATGGTGTATACATTGCATGTTGTTATCTTTGAGTCAGTTACTCAGAGTACAAGACATCTGCATTTAATCATCCAAACAATACTATCACAACCTTTCTCTTCAATGAGCTCAGAGAAATCAATAGTATAACTATCTTTATTTATATATATATGTCATATATACATATCATATATATCAATGATACATTGTTTCTTTCAACTTCTTACACTAATGACACAATAGAATGCTTACACATGTGAGTCTGATTCATTTCACTTATGAGTATGGTCTCAAGCTGCACCCACTTACTTATGAAAGTCTCACATTTATCTTTCTGCTCTTCATTCCTAGAACCATGCCTAATAATACCTGAAAAATGATGCAATAAATGATGAAGTGCATAAACCACATTTTAATGACCTCTTGCCTTCAGTTTCTGTTTCTATCAAAAAGAGAAAATAATAGCATTTTCAAGTATCATCATGAAAATTTGTAAAATAGATATGAATTACTTATGAGTGCCTAGAATACAGTAAACACTTAACACATGTAAGTTACTGTAACAGACAGACACACAAGAGCTTATATGTATAGGAACCACACAAAAGCACTTTTTGATGCTTTCTAATGTTTCCCAGAGGTGGTACTGAGAAAGCATGCTAAATTAAAAATATGCAGATATTCTCTTTAAAAAAAGCCTCTTACAATTTTGTTGGTCTTCTTACTGTGTATCTAAGCTGTGTTATTTGCAAGGAGCACTAAAGACCATAAAATTCTTGTAACATAAGAAGCACAAAAATATGAGCAACAAAATACAAGACATTGACCATAATGAATGACAGCAAGGGCAGTTGCAGAAATCTGTTTCATTTAGCTAACATGTTAAAATATTATTGGTGTGTTTGTGTATTTATGTATTTGGTACTAACTACTCACATGTAAAACATAACAATGATAGTTGTGCTTAGTTTAAAAACTGAAAGATCTTTGAGGCTAATTCATTGATATAGAAACTAGTCTATATTGCCACTATCAATAACTTCCATTTTTAGACTCATTTTCACAGCTATTCTGAAGAAAAGAAGAGACATTATATAGCCAATGTTGATTTCCTACTGTCTTGTTTTGAAGTCCTGTATCACTTTCATTGTTCTGTTCTAATTAGCTTTATTCTGTTTGCTTTGGTTTGGTTTTATTCTCTTTAAAATAAATTTAGAAAACCAACAATCAGAGGTTATACAAAAAAAAGTAAATTTTTCCTTAAATTGTATTTTTCAGGATATGTCTAAAAATTGAGTTCATGAGATGCACTAACTTGAGAATCACAGATAAGTTTTCATTATTTTTCACAAGTTGGTAAGTAATCATATCTAGTTCATTCTTAGGTTCTCACTGTACAGTTAAAAATATAATTTAGTGGCCTATTATGAATTCTGCTATAAGTGATGGAGAAATAGCCATGTATACTGCAGGTCAAGTCTTGTTGAGGATGTTTATATTCTAGTGTTGGGGACAGAGAGAGAAACAAAGTAAATGTGGTAGATTGTATTACATTATTCTTTCTGATTCTCCACCTCACCTCTACTTTTCAGCCTCTGTTCAGTGACTTTTGTAGTTTGCTCATTACAGACAAAGTATGAGGCCCAACTTCAGGGTTGAATGGGACATCAGTTTCCAGGGGGTACAGTACATTTTGCTGTAGGGAATTCTGTCTCCAACTCTGCACATCTGTGTCTGGACTTCTTTTAAATTTTGTTATCTGAACGGGGACCCAACCAGACTGACTACCGTGCTACCCAGTACTCTGCTTTCTAAGGGAAAGTTGCACAAGCCCGTTTCCCAAAGTGGCCCACCACGCACTCTAGCTGGGGCTGATTAGCTCATGAACATCTCTCAATCAGTGACAACTGATGTCCAGTCTCCCCTGGATCCAGTTTATCTCCCAATCACCTGCACCTTTTATCTTGCTGTCTTATTATTTCTTCATATTATTTAGTTCATTCTTATTCCTATTTCACTATCTCTGTGCTCTGGATATTACCTACTATATTGTGAACAAACATTTTTAATGCCTTTTTTTCCCTAAATTATAAAAGGAATACATGCTAAATTTAAGGTATTTGTAAAAACTCACACATATACTGAAAAGTGTTTCCAATTGTGCAATATCTAGAATTTTGACTCTTCCTATTCCTTTGTACTTACAAACAAACTAATTCTCTTGTGAGCTTATTTCTTTCTTGTCATGGTTTCCCAAATGAAAGCAAAGCTAAGCAGAACATGCTCTTAAATTTTTGTTTTCTATGCCAGCTCTCCAGGGATAAAAAAAATCAACTGATAAGTTGCCTGACTTTTAAGTTTCACATCCAGTGGCTTCACTAATAATTTCATGTCTGACTTATATCATTGCATTTCAAGTTCCAAAAACAATTTCCTTGTCACCTGCCCTATGACTGCTAAGTCAATGACAAATATTTTGTTTTTGTTTTAATGCCCCACCAATTTCCAAAAAGCAAATTTTATGTTAGTGTAATTAACATTAGTTTCAGTATTGAAATTTTAGGGTTTATTGCACCACCAGTTTAGTTTTCAATCATATAGTTCAAAAATCACTGCAGAGCAGGCCATGAGGGCTGGAGGATTTCGTGTGATACTTGGAGACCTGTGGTCTAGAAATAGCTAATAACACTTGTGTTCATATCTCATCAGGCTGAACTCAATCATATATCTCTTAACAAATAATTTCAAGGAAGTTTGGGAGCTCTAAGGAAGCTCAGGCATATTTGGGATGGTGACCATCTTTACAAAATCCTTTTCTTTTGGTCCTTTCCTTCCCCCTTGTCCCTTTCCTCTCTTCCTTTCTTTTTTACTTCTTTTCTCTCTTCATGTGTGCATTTAGGTATTATATAAATACACATATAAATATACATTTAATCACATAAATATAATGCCATTATATGTTGCATGTACATATAATTATAGTATCTGAATATATTAGAAAAATACGTGACTCTCAATAACTCATTGATCCAGTAGCATTCACCTCAGTCTTTCAAAAATTCTAGCATTAGGATGAAACAAGAGTAGACTCCAGAATGGAGATCAAGGGCCATCTCACCTTTTGTAAAACAAAATTATCAAAAATATAATTTGGAGTCAAGTTATGGAAAACTGAACAGGTTCAACTTTGTGCTTCAGGGAAATAGGCTTTTGAATAAAATAACTGATGAAAAAGATATCTAAATTCAGAATAGTTTAAGATGATGGCCTATGATTCAAGAAAGAGATCATCAATAAAAGATAAACCAATCGCTACAAAAACCTAAGTGGCTGAAATAACAGTAAATTTAAAATATTTCAGATAACAGAGAATGGCGTCGATGTCGAAGTAGAATTTTTAATACGACTTTGGGAATCTTTCCTCCCTTTCTTAGTCTACACTTTTGACATCTGGAAGTCGGCAAACTCTAGAAAGTGCAGGAAGGTAGACAGAATTCTGTACAAACGGCAAAGGTTGGACACGACCTCCGAGTACTGTGTGAAGAAAGATCTCGAGGGGCCATGGGAGTTTAGCAGGAAAGAGGAAGGGGTCTGGATCCCAGCTGAGGCTAACCCGGCGACGTGCTGGGGGAAAGGGAACTGGGAGAGCCCCATGAAGTTTTTAAATGCCTTCTCAGCCTGTATTATTCTTTACTTCCACTGCGGGTTTTTTTGTTTGTTTGTTTGTTTGTTTGTCCTCATTCAACTGTAAGTGTCTGGATTCTTTGCTTACATTCAGGGAGTTCCAAGACCTGCTTCCACCCTCGGAAGCTGCGCAGTGACCCTGAACCTATCATCACGCACAGCCCGATCCACGCTAAGTTTGAGTCCACTTCAGCCTGCTGGCCTCAGGCTTCGTTTTGAACTCTTCCCTAGATTATCTAGTCCATTCCACTGCCCTTCCTCCCTCCCGTTCCTGCCTACTTGACAGCCCTTCTTCCTTTGTTCACCTTCTTTCTCAAACCTTTGCTATCTGACAGGCGCTGCGTAAAACGTTGGACACACAGAGGGCTAACTGACCACCGAGGATGTGGTGCGAGGCCACTGCCACCAAAGCCCGAGGAGCAGGTGAGACAAACCACCAAGATTCTGAGTGTGCCCAGAGCCGGACTCTGATTCATCTACTGAGGTAATACAGACTCGGAAGTCGCCTTCTTCTGTGCTTGTGGCATTCACAGTCTAGGAGAAGAAATGAGGGAGCAGACCCATACTGCTGAAGCTATCACAGGAGGGGGACATGAACAGGAGTTTCCCGATTAGCTTGGCAGACGCTTGATAAAACTGAAGACATTTTGGGGTAGGATTGATAGGATTGATGAGCCATTTTTATTTGTAAAGAGATGAACTCTAATTGAGCCGACCTCACAGAAAATATTTTTTGTCTCCATTAGGGCCTCTTGTGGTGTGACAGATACTGCCAATTGACTAATTCATTTTTTTTTTTGCAATATCCCTAATGCAGCAGAGTGACAGTTGAATGGTACAGCTGCATTTCCCAGATTCTGAGATAGGTAAGTGAGCTCAGTTTCTCCATGCTTACACACCCACTGGGGAAGTGGCCATGATCCTCACAGAGAATCACAGTGGGGCAGGTCCATCATGCCTGCCGGGGGCAACACAGGCTCAAGGTGCTAAGTGCTGATGCAAGTTCTGTTCCAACCATTAGTTCAGTGGCATGTTTGATATTTCTCCTGGATAAGTTGTTTTTGGTTTTGCACGTTTCAATATTATTTTGACTTTCTGGTTCCTCCTAGAAATTCTGTAATCTACCTAGGAAATGTCTATCAGCCATATGTACCTGTATGGATTCTGTGGTCTGCAGCCAAAAGCTCTGAAGAAGACACAGGAAATGTTAGAAGTCATTTTGTGAAATCAGATTTTGTATACATTCAGGATTAGAAGGTGCTATAATTTGGATTTTGAATGGACCCTCCCCACAAAGCTCATCTGTTGAAGGCTTAGGTGCACTTTGGAAGGTGGTAAAAATCTTTAGGAGGGGGCTCTAGTGGAAGAAGATGGACTTTTAAAGAGAATATTGGAAACCAAACACTCTTTTATCTCTTCTTTTTCCTAGAGGTCATGCAGTGAGTGGTCCTTTTGCAGCGTGCTTTTTACCATGACATATTATCTCATCACAGGCCCCAAAGCAACAGGTCAATAACCATGAACTGAAACCTCTGAAACCATAAGCTATATAAATGTTTCTTCTTTCTGAGTCATTTAGATTTTTTTTTCACATGATGGAAATCTGATACAAACAGAATTTTAAAAATAGCATTATGGAAGGATTTTTCAGTTGAGAAAGCAGTAGTATGATTTGCGGTAATATAATATGCACTGTTTTACAATTGTATGACTAAAGTACTTTGATATCATTCTCCTTTCTCGGTATCATTCTTTTATCCATAACTATTTTTGCAGGATTTGTGTTACACATTACTAACCCAGGGTAATTTTTTTTGCCTTTTTTTTTTTTTTGGCCAAGTGATTGGTTAGATTTCTCACTGAATTAATTCTGCAACATTCTAGTAAGTGCATGCCTTCACTTTTGGAATTTTAGATTGTTCCCCCAAGACCCTACATTCCATAAAATACAACTTCTACTTTATTTTTGGTTTAGAGCCATTGAGTGTTGTATTACTAACATAATAGTATCTCTAGAAATAACTATTATTTATTGAATATCATGTGCATCACTCTACTCACTGATTATAACTGGCATTTTGCTGGAGATTCATAATAACTCTGTGAGGTGCAGTTTTCCCTTCCACTTTACAAATGAAGCTCAGAAAACATTAAAAATTTGGAAAAAGTCACTTAACATCTCTAAGGTAAGGATCCAAAATCTTGTGTGCTGATACTGAAATATATACTCCTTTCATTTAAAATATCAAAAATGGAGCTGAAATGCCCTACTGAGTTAAAACCTTTCATCCGTAACCAATAGCACTTGTTCTTGCAGATGAAATTTGGCAATCATTTTGCCAGCTACTGCCCAACTTTGGGACTTCAATACAAATTAGAAATACAAGAATGCTTCAACTAGTTCCAAATTGTCACTGATGTACACCATAAATATTTCCATCCATCTCAGTGGTAAGAAGCACGGGTGTATTTTCTCAATAGCTCAATGATGAAGGACTAACTGGCATCAACTGTAAGGGTTACTTCAAAGTCTCAGACATTTTTCTGTAACTTTTTAGGTGTATGGCATTGGCTAGTTGTTTACACACACTAATCTTTGGCAAGATGTGGATTCCCAGATTATGTATTTTTTTCTTAATCTTGTTCTAAATACATAAAATGTTAGCCTGGAATAATTACAGGTAGAGCAAATAATACTCTGAGTGACAGAGACTAATGGCTTCTGGGTCTGGGTCATGTCATCCGCCTTTTCTGCCAAGGTGTCTTATGTTTCCAGGGACCATGCTTTGAGGTGGAAACTGCTCTTCCTCCCTGTCAGAAAGACAGTAATGAGAGCATTAATCAGTCTAATTACTTGCAAACATAATTGCCCATAATTCGAAGAAAGCAAATATTATGCTTTCTGGAGCTTATAGGAAAGAAGAAAGTTCTTTTCAACTGCTGGCACAAGAGGAGGATGAGCTTCCTTTCTCAACAATCTCTCTTTCAAGGGAGCTTCAAACACCTTACACAGAGTGTTAGACTTCTAGAAAAATAATTACATCAGGATGCTAGGCACCACTGTGCGCCCTGGCCAGCCGAGAGAACCAGGAAGTTCAGCAATGTCTCCTTGACTGAAAAAGTTCACACTGGCAGCTGCCTCTTAATCCAAGTTGCTGAACTCTGTGCTCTCAGCCCCTGTGAAATACCCAGAGAATCCATTAAAAAAATCTTCCTGCTTTGCTTACACTAGTTTAAGTGACCTTGTCTCACCTGAAACCAAAAATCACACTGCTATAAAAAAAGGATAAACTTGAGTCATTTGTAGGAAAATGGATGCACCTCGATACTATATGTTAAGTGAAATAAACCAGACACAAGCCAACATATTGTGAATTGTGTGTTATATGAGAAACCCAAAATATAAATAAATTAAACAGTAAAATAAAACAGAGGTACTAAGAAATGGGGATGTAAATCTTTTGTAAATGTGAAAGGGAATAAGAAATGGAGGTAGGGCTGCATAGTGCGACCCTGCTTCAAAAAACCAGGGCTGGGAGTTTGGCTCAGCAGCTTAAGTGCCTGTCTGGCAGGCGCGAGGCTGTGAGTTCAATCCCTGGTGCCTCAAAAAAAAAAAAAAAAAAAAAAATGGAGGGAGGAGTGAGAGAGGGAAGAGGATGGGGCTGTGAAAAGCATTAAGATGGATGATGTACATGCATTAACTGACCATGAGAAATGTAATCATTATATACTCTAAACATGCACTAATATTTTTTTTTCAAAAACATTGGAGTCTTCAGATACTGAATTCTTTGGAAAAAGATTTACTGTAGCCCCTCTTTCCCATGGTTTCACTTTCTGCAGTTTTAGTTATGAAGCTTCATGGTCTAAAAACGTTCAGTGGAAAATTCTGATAATAAAGCATATGTTTTGAACTTCACTCTGTCCTTGGCAGCATGATGAAATCTCCCACTGTCCCACTGAGTCCCAGGGTAGGTGTGAACTGCCCCTTTGTCCAGCACACCCAGGCGGTGCAAGCCACCTGCCTTTAGTCACTTGGAAGCGCTCTGTCCTCGCATCTCTGCTCAAATCCTCCTTCCTTTGCCTGATCATGGCCACCAAGTATGAAGAGGGTGACACTGACAACTGGCTATGCCAAGAGA
Source organism: Dasyprocta punctata (assembly GCA_004363535.1). Taxonomy (NCBI): domain Eukaryota; kingdom Metazoa; phylum Chordata; class Mammalia; order Rodentia; family Dasyproctidae; genus Dasyprocta; species Dasyprocta punctata. The sequence goes on along the minus strand of RJWM01007484.1, from coordinate 58,863 downwards.
AACCACCAAGGGCCCCCCTAAAGGGAAAAGTTAGAAGTTCTCAACTTAAATAAAGGGGAAAAAATGCCGAGGTTGCTCACACTTATGACAAGAACAAATCTTCTATCAAAGAAGTTGTGAGAAAGAAAAAGGAGTTTGTGCTAGTTTTGCTGTCACACTCTGAACTGCAAAAGCCATGGTGACAGTGTGTAATGAGAGCTTAGTGACGATGGAAATCACACCGACTTTGTGTACGCATGTGCGTGTATCCAGGAAGGGGTCGTGTTTCAGGCATCCAGTGGGGTCCTGGAACACATCTCCCACAGATAATGGGGGACCACTGTCCTCCCTTTTTTGAGTATGCAACTTTCTGCTCTGAGAGGAAGGAGAAATGGCAAAATAGTCCATTTCCCTGAAATGATAAGTTCAAGATCTCCGGGAAATGTTTGATTAGCTCTAGGGCTGCTTTGCCAACGGCTCCTCAGAACAGCTAAAGCCTCCATGCTTTCTAATGGTGCAGGGTGCCTTTCCACAATGGGTCAGTAGAACAATGAAAAATCACTTCTATAAATTAATTCAACACAAGGCCTTATGTGAGTTTCAGCAAAATCTTGAAGATATGCAATCATAGGCCTTGATCATTGGCACATATTAATTTGTCTCCAACTGCCAGTACTTATTAATTCATTCAGTTCAATTCATTTTAACTGTGATTATATATGGACTTCTGAGCCATCCAATTAAGGAACCAGAAATACACAGGGAATTTCCCTTGGATATTTGTATTTTTTGAGTCTATGTGGCTATCCTGAGATAAACAGAATATGCACTTTGTTACTTTGTCCTCTCACCTTCATTGAATAAAACATATTTTGGAGTCACAGTCTTTGAATTTCAGGTGATGCTGCCCACGTAACTAAAAACCACATGCCTGCTTCAGTGATCCAGGGAAAACCAATTTCCCTTCCAAACCAAGAGGTCTTGAAACAAAACAAACTAACACATGACTATAAAGGAGTCAGACTCTTGAAGCTGTTTTCATTTCTAAAAGCTGTGGTTCTCTGACCCAAAAGATAAATGCATGAAAACAAGAAAGAAAACCTTCAGCAGAATAAAGAATAAAATCATCCACTGAAGAGGAGTAATCATAAAATACATTTCCTGTTACTGACTCTTAAATCTTGCCTTCAGTATGAATCTTTTTTGAATGAGAAACTAGAATTAGAATTTCTTCCTGCATGTGAAAAGTTTTCTTTTTTGATTTTGTGCAAACAGGCCTAGTCTTGTTGATTTTTCTAAAACATAAATAATACCAAAATGATGGTTCCTTAAGTAAAGTAAGTAACTCATTAAGAATTGGGCTTTGGAGTTGGCTTGGCTTCATTTCCAAAATTTTTAAGATATTAGGAAGCTAATAGGAAGGTTCAGATTTCTTGTCTGTAGAATTGGGGATAATATACTTGCCTCTTAGGGCTGCTACAAAAGTTAAAGGAACCAATTCGTGTCAAAATGCTAGAAGTTCTAACCCTTTTAAATTATATCCATTTGTTTGTTTGTTCATTCAACAAGCATTTGCTGAGTGAGTGCCTTATGTTAGGTACTGGTCTAAATTTTAGGGAAGAAGTATTGAGCCAGAGACAAGATCTATTCCCTTGGGAATCTTGCTTACTACTGAGAAGGCAAACTTTAAAAATGAACAAATGAGTACATGATATTAAAGTATGAAGTAACCTTTTATAGGAAGAGAAGCATTCATTTGAGCAGAGCTTTTTAAACAAAAACCATTTCATATGAGAAGGATTTCTTGTCTGTAAGGAATTACCAGATGTAGATGACAGGCTAGAAGGGCCCTAGTAGTCTCACTCATGAACTTAACCAGTTAACTAGGAATAACACGAAAAAACTTGAAGATCACAATGGAAATAAAGTATTCTCAGTGTCAAATACTGGGAGTGTTGACATCTTTGTCAAAATAAATACAGTGAACAATAAATAACCGGGACCTATGGAAATAAGATTGTTAGTTCTTCATTTGGTATTTTTTTTAAAGTAGTTTGAGAAAGAGAAGTGTAATTCGCTGATATTTCTGAAGTTTAACACTTCTTGTAACACTTCTTGTCCCTAAAGGACAAAGTGAAATAGCATTGATTTCAATGGCCACAATTTTTATTCATAGCTAGTAATGCAATAATATTGACAATAAAGTGATCACAACGATGTAGCTACCATGTGTTGAAAGCTGTGTGCCACATCCTTGCCAGGCATAATCTCACTGAGCCTTCACAATCCTGTGAGTCCTGTGGCATCGCTATCTTCAGGTTACAGCTGAGGAAACTGGGCCCTGCAGAAGTCCAGGGTCCTGCCAAAGGTCACACAGGTGGTAGAGGTGAGTGACACATGCTGGCCTGTTGATTTTGAACCCCCACAGTGCTTTGCCAAAGCCTTCTGTTCTTAATGGAAGTTTTCCTTCAATATCTATTTTAGAATATGCAATTTATTCAGTATCTTGTTCTTAGTTGTCTAAAAAGTGATGATGTGTATCAATCAACTGTTGGTAGATAACAAGGTTTTCCAAAATATTGCAGCAAACAACAATAAGCATTTTTTTTTCTTTTTTACAAGACTTCGGGTCAGGCTGGACCTCAGTGGTTATACTGTAGTTTGGGCTGTATTGGGGCTGGCTCAGAGCGAGCAGTCATCCAGACATGGTTCCCGTGTCTTCCATTCTCGCTGGGCTATTCAGCTACCTGGAATATGTGTCTCACATGGCAGTGACAGAAAGACAAGAGACCAAGCCCAACCATGCAAGCAACTGTGAATTCACGAGGCGAGGACACAATAAAAAGTTTGATGGCAGTGATGGATTCTACTGCAGATATCCACGGTATCAGCATAGATAAGGAATGAAGGCTTAGCTTGCCTGTGAAACTTGATCTTACCCAGTTAGGTTTTAAGTGAAACACTGGGCCTTTTCTTCAGGTTTTCAAAGGAAAATAAAAGTCTGTCCAGGGTTGTGAGATGTTAAAGAAGAAAACAGAAGGAACTTGAGAAAGCTTAGGCTGTGCGGCTCCAATCTTTCCTTGTGTCTTTTGCAGCACTTTACCTGATTTCTATCTACGGTCATAGTCAATAGATGTATAATGATCATGAAATAGCCACCAGGAATTCCAATCAGACAGAGGCTAATATGCACAAATAATTGTGTTGAATGGAACATTTTTATGGGCTTCTCCATACTAATGCTGTACAGAAGGAATTTCAATGAGTAATGCAGAAGTATAATTGGCCTGTGAGCGAGAGAGAGAGAGAGAAAGAATTAAAATGAAATCCTAGCCCTGCTTAAATAGGAGTATTATATGAAATGACTTATTAAGACAAAAGCCAAACCAAAACCAAAAACCATACTCTTGTTCTTTTCAAATTGTATCACTCTTTTGCTTTTTTTTACCACACCAGAAATCCAGATAGATTATTATAGATATGACATCTTAAAATTGGGGTACATTTGACCTTTAGTTTCTTAGTCTTTCCTGGAGAGTTTTAGTTTACAATACTCTCAGTTCAGTAGCTTTTAGTACAATTCATGTAGTGGAAACCAAGGTTTCAGGATAGGTATAATTCTCATACAACTGAGAGAGATCATTTGGGTCCATAACATTCCAAAATCACTGAAATTAGTAAAGATATGTAATAAATGTTAACTCTAAATTGGATGAGCACTTGGAAGTATTTTATAAAGAATGGGAATCAACAATCATAACAATAAGAGCTAACATTTATCTTATGCTTTCTTTGGAATGCTACTGCATTGTATTATAACCTGTATGACCCCATTCAGTTTTACTAAGAATCCCTTATTCTTTTGTATATTCGGCAAACACATAGTAATCATTTGCTTTTCCCAGAACCTGTGCTAGTTACTGACAATAGAGGGGTAAGCTTGGTCCATGTCCTTATAGAACTTGTAGTCAAACCTAATAGTCACAAAAATAATTATAATATGCAACTTTGTTAAGTGCTGTACAAATGGCGTTAAAGGGTGATTTTAGCTGGTTGAAGAGGTCAAGGTAATTTGAGTTGAGATCTGAAGAATAAGGATAATTAAGTCAAGGGGAGAAGAGCATTTGATGGGGGGACAACATATATGTGAATATTCAATGGAGACACGGAGCTCCTCCGACCTTTGGATAGGAGACAGCAAAGAGAAGAGAAAGGTGAAGCTGGAGAGGAGATTGGAGGCCAACATTGCAAGACCTGACAAAATATGAACTTTTGCCTATTTTTAGTATAATGTGAAGTCATTGAAGAGAACCAAAGGAAGGAGTTAACATAAGTGACATTATCACATTTGCAAACTGTCTGGCTGCAATTTTACAGGGGGAGATGAGATTTTCTCAGGGAGTTGAATGCAAACGGACTCTTGGGTAACAACTGCAGTTGTCTAAGCAAGAAATGAGTGCAATTGGGATGACTGTGATGGCAGTGATGAAAAGCATCATAGTTCAAAATTCTAAATCAGAATGATTCTTGCATCTCGGTATTTATCCAATTCTATCACCTGTGTGATTGCACAGAAATTTGCAGCACCCTGAAGTAATACAATGTTACTTTCAGAAGTGGTACACAACTAATGTTCTTGATGGTACACATGATAACCATAGTGGAAAACCCTCTAGACTTTTGTCCAAGCAAAGTGTCAACACATGGTGGCAAAAAGAGTGTCTTGGTTAATTTCTAATTGCTAGGACAAAATACTGGATACCCACACACTAAAAGAGGAAACGTTTATTTCAACTCACAGTTTGTAAAGGTTTCAAAGCATAGTCAACTGGTTCCAAGGTGGGGCAGGATGGCAGAGGGACATCACAGAAGTGGAAGAGTTCACGGTGTGCAGGCAGGAGGCAGCAAGCTGCAGCAGCAATGAGCCTCCCTTTCCCTTCCATCCCATTCAAGCTGCAAGTCTTTCGGGTGGTGCTACCCACATCAAAGTTGGGGCTTTCCATCACTCACCCCCAGAACAACGCTAAACCAATCACTGCACTAATTTGATCATCACACCATTAACCCATAGTCATACACTCTAAATTCAGCCACCTCCCAAAAGCTTCCCCTTTGCAGGGATATCTAAATGCAAACCATAACAATGAATTTAATTTTGATTGCATTGAATTTAAGACAATTTCTGACATGAAAGGATATATTGAAGACTTATCGAATATAACAATCCGTAAGGGAAAAAAGAAATACATACCTATGAACTCAGAGTAAATATCAGGGATGGGACGTAGCTCAGTGGTACGTGGGAAGAACTAGATTCAATCTCCACTACAACAACAACAACAACAAAAAGGGTAACTATCATTCCAGTATTGCGCCACTTCAACGGGTAAACTAAGATAAAAACAGTTAAGAAAATGCTGAAAGGCCTCACAATTCATATGAGGTAGAGACTGGATAGATCCAATTATAATGATTGTGCTAACAAAACCACAAAATAAAATCTGTGACAACTCATCAGCAAAGAGTAAACAACTGATTAAGAAATGGATGGAAATACATGAAACATTATTTAATCTCTCAAGTAATTAGAGGAATGTAAATAGAAATACTAATGGTATATTCTAATGTCTGTCACATTGTTAAAAACAGAAGAAAAGTAACAGAAAAACAATGAGGTCACTGGTATTAGCTGAGTATCATTAGGCTCCCTACTGTCAGGACAAATATTACAAATGTTTTGAGAAAGCAAATAAAAAAAAAACAAAGAAAAAGAAAAAGAGAGAGAAAAAGCAAATGATTTATGTACTATACATCCACTCAATTTAAAATGTCTACATTTGATCCAGATTTTTTTAAATCATCTAAGAACACAATCTGAATGATATAAAGAAATTTACCTACACATAGAAGCACATATTCATCATGTTTTACTTAAAATGCTAAAATAATTGAAAGCAATTATTTAAAAGGATATTTGATTAAATTCTCACATAGTTTCAGTGGATATTATACAGTTGGTAAAACTATATCCTTGAAATGTTTTCAACATGAAAATATATAGAAAAATTTATGTATAAATAAGTACGGACAGTAGGTAGTAGAATCATAAACATGGCTTTGAAAACACAAAAATAAAATAAAGAAAATTCTACAAATTATCAGAATGTTGTGTTGAATAAAAATTAATTTGTATAACATCAGAGTAAATTAAATGATATTAAGAAGAATAAAAATAAAAGAAATAAGTATGACAGAAAGGAAGATGTGGGTGAATTATAGGTAAATTATTTTTCATTGTAAACAGGCAGCTGGTAATTAGTCATTTCCTAGCTAAGCTTTGGTGGTGCCATTTTTTTCTTTACTTTTTGAAATTTCTTTTCCTCTTTTCTTTTTCTTTTCTTTTTTTTTTTTTTTTTTTTTTTTTTTTTTTTCTGGGAATCAAATTCCCCACCTTTCTTTTTCCCGCCGGGCCCCGTCCTGCGGGCCTTTTTTCCCGGCTTTTTTTTTTTTTTTTTTTTTTTTTTTTTTTTTTTTTTCCTTGAATTAAATTCTCTCCCTTTCTCTTGCCTGGTAGGCTCCTTTCTTCTTTTCTTTTTTTCCGGCTCTCTCTTTTTTTTTTTTTTTTTTAATTTGCCTTTTCCCCACCTTTCCGTTACTATTGAGGAGGAGTGGGGAGTGGGAAGAGGACAATTCCTTTATTTTAAGTGGGGTCATCCTAACTGCAGCTCCAGGATCACAGTCAGGACCCAAGTCTAACTCAGACGTCCTCAACTACTTCTGTCAGAAGCGGTGGAGATGCGATCCATCGAAGCCCGGGGTCAAGGCCCGCCTCAGCCTGTCTGAGCAGGTGGGGCTGGAGTCTTGGGCTTCCTTATCGCGCCTTCCCGGCCCTTGCTCTCCTCCGGCAAAGCACTTGGATACCGGTACAGGAGAGCCAAATGGCCTGCTTTTTGGTTCACAGATTGTACGTTGTTCTCTTCCCTTTGGCTCCTTGGCTTTAGTCATTTATCATCTTTACCGAACTGATTCAAGAAGATTTGTATCACTCACCCACATTTTTAAATAATCTGTTATGGTGTGATCCTTGGCAATTCTGATTTTTGCTTGGAATTCACAGAAAAGTGAACATTGTTGATTTAAAAGCCATAAGAAGTGAACTTTCTGATGTGATCTTACCTGTCCAAAATGAGCCAGAGTCCTAATTTCTGGTTTTTCTGTGATTGTCTTTGTTTAAAAAGAGAAAGAATAGGTGAATTATTCCATAGAGCATTTTATAATATCTACAGAGATCATGATTTGGTAGTCCCACAAATGTGATTAACATGTATAACACACATAGATGTGATAGTGACCAAGTAAAATCATTCTCATTAATCATTTTCATTATCTTTTGTTATCTAAAAAAAGCTCATTAAAATAAAAACATCAGGGATTTTAAATAAAACTGAAACCATTCTGTCATGCAAAACTTTTTTTCAGCACTGGCGACTGAAGCAGGGTCTTCATGATGAGGTACATCCACAACTCCCCTCCTTTTTCAGTTTGAGATAGGGTCTCCCTATATTGCTAACTTATCCAGGCTGGACTTGAATTTAAGATTGTCCTGTCTCAGTCTTTAACAGTCAACTATTTCTGATACATTAATCTAGGATTAATTTAATTTTACTAAAAGTCTCTGGGTCCTAATAATAACAATCCAACCCCAAAACCAGTTTTTATGTATTTTAAAACTTTTTCCCACTATTTTCTATCATACTACTATCATTTTTCTCCCTTCTAACAGTACCTTCCAAATTATTTTTATTTATTGTATAAGTTTAATTCTTTAAAACGAGTACCAAGTCATTCATTTTTTATTTTGTTTGGAAATCAAGGCACTTGACTTCTGACATGTCTCATCTTCATTACCTGCAGATGAACTAGTGGGGTGGGCAGGAACAAATAGGTGGGCAGGAGTCTTGGTTTGAAAAGAATAACTTGACAACTATAAACATCACACTCATATTCATTCAATAACAAATATTTTATCATTTAACATTTTCTTAATTTTTCTGATTTAGCCTAGCCACTCATTCATTTTTCTCCTTTGATAATTTCTAAGATGTATTATGTATTTTCACTGAGTTTTCAAATATATACCCTCTATGATACAAACTAAAAAAGTTAACAACTAATTCCTTTAAAAAGATGCTCTTATAGAATAATCAATTTTGCCCCAGCCCAAAGAGAGATCTAGTTTTCATACCCAGTTCTTTTGTGGTAACCTCTAAACCCATGGAATTCCTCAAGTCATTTGGGGTGGTTTTGTTATTCATGGCGGCTCCTTGGATCACACTCGATCATTTATACTAGGAAGACGACTGAAGACAGGGCCGGCCATGTCTGAAGACCGTGTGATTAGACCACTGGAGCCTCGAGTCATTTGATATCAACACAACTTCCAGCAAAGAACACAAAAATGCAGACTGAGTTCTGAGTTCCACCGACTGGATAGTATCTTGGTCATCACTGCTACACGATGAAATCTCAATGCCAAAGCTGAGGGAAGTTTTTCTGTGCAAGTGTGGCTGAATATTAGTACTGGGAAAGGTACATTTCATGGAGAAAGGACTTGGAATCTTTGATTTTAAATTCTGTGCTATGCCTCTTACCCTTTGGTTGGTTTTGACTTGTGTCTGCTGGCTATAATAAAGTTGCAGTCATAAGTACCATACTTTCCTGGGTTCTGTGGATTATTCTAGCAAAACATTCAATACGTGAAAGTCCATGGAACCCCTAAATTCAAAGCAATTTTTGTGAAGTGAAGCCTACTGTCAGAATAACTGAATTTGTGCCTGGTATCAGGAAAGTAGGCGGATTTAGAAATCAGTGATGACAGCACTTTTAATCTTGTGGTTGGCTAATTCTAGATCCTCTATTTCACTATTTCTTCTCTACCCTCCTTTAGAACCTAAGACCACAAAAACACTTCCACTATTCGTTCTCATACTCGCATTCATTCTCCTTTTTCTATTCTTATTTCAGTATATACTGACCTAGTTTATTATACTTAGGTTCAAATTGTTGTAAGGATTTATCTTGAGTATGTTTTCAATATTCTTAGAAATGTTATTGAACATTAGATTACTTTTCCAAATTGATCTGTCCTGGTTTATTTACATTAATCCATATTTCGTATTGCTAGCCAGTTATTTTCTTCTATTTTAATTCCATCTTTACCTCAATTCACTTTAATCTCTTCCTGAGTTCTTAGTTGTTTCTCCTGATTTTTCTTTTAATAATTGAGTCCTCAGTATTTTCTTCAAATGTGGTAGCTGGATAGGGATGATTTGTCCCCATTTACCTAAGAAGTACTAGTTGTTATAGGATAAGCATTGATAGTGCCATCTTTCACTTTCAATGAGATGATAAATTGTACACCAGCCCAGTGTTCCAAAGACATCCTAGTTTATGTGTGTTAATAATAATTCCACTTTTCACTATCAGTTGGAATGATAAATTATAATTTAGCCTATGTCCCAAGGGAGCTAGCTAGCTAGCTATCTGTCTATGAGAAGGGTTCCAATAGATGCAGGGATAGGGAGGAAGGGGTTATAAAAAAAAATTTAGAACTGTCATTTCCAGGTAGCAGCTCCCCATGATGAATGCATCATTATGCACTACAAAGATGTACCATTAAAAAATGAAGACTTCCTTTTCCTACTTAATGTGGGCAAGAGGGTCAGATAGGAAATCACAGCAAAGCTTGAGTCATTGCCAGTTCACAGTATAAATTAAAGGTGAGGATGAAAGGTAAAGAGCTGGAAAGCAAAGGTCACTCTAGGAAGAATGAACATGTTGCACAGTGTCCTGAATTTAAGGGAAGGGTTTCATCCTGGTAGTCAAGTCCTCAAGTCTTTCCCTCCCCGCTTCTCCAACACACCCTAAAGAAAACCTGCCTGCTGCATTTCTCATGGAAACAGAAAAACCCCAGCCAGTGAGGAGAGGAACGTTGGTGATACAGCGCTGTACCCTGGAAAGGCATTGCTTCCTATTGCCCTTATTAGTCTACCTAGTCCTTCATTCCTAAACCGCACTGGCAATCAAGGTTCACTGAGCACATCAGGAAAAACAGTAACAAAGAGAATAATGAAGATAATGGAAGAGCAATGTTGAGTTTGGAAAAGGACCAGATTCAGGGAGAATTAGAAAATTTCAATATAAATTAATTAGCACCCTTAGAAAAAAATTCACATGGCTTTTACAATGACAAATATGAAAACAGGCACTTTAGAAAGAACTGATAAGTTATGATGGGGCAGTTTACATAGAATAAAACCAAAGGGAAGGCTAAAGAAAGGAAATGGCTAAAGAATAAATTAATGTTCTGGAAAATAAATCCAAAGGAGTGACGAAGATTAAAGACCAAAAACAGCAAAGACACTAAAGTACCAAGTAAGTCTCAAAGAGATCAATCCAAGATGTCCAATCTCCATCTAAAAGGAGTTCCAAATGAAAGAACAGAGAGAATTCAAGAAAAGAAATAACAGAACACCCTTCCACTGCACTAAATAAAGGTATTAGGTCTTAAGTTTAAATTGTCTCAGGAATGTAAGTAACATGAATTAAATATAAAGAAAAAAAAGCATTGTTATATCTTGATTTACTAACGAAGACCAAAGATAAAGAAAAATCCCTAAGCTCTTTCAAAAAGTAGTTAAATTGCTCACAAAGGCAGAAGAAGAATATTTGCATTAGACTTCTGCATGATACTTATGTTCTAGAATTGGTGTAAAAATATTCTCAGTTTTCTGCAGAGAAAGTTTGCAAATATTCGTGAAACTAAAATTTTGTACAGAACATTTTGGTCAAAGGGATGAGTAAACTATGACGTATGAATACGTACTTAAAAATATGTTCCTCAAGAAAGCTAAATATAAAATCAAGAAATACAATATACAAAACTTAAGAAAAGTTGACAAAAAGTGAGAACATAGTGACATTTTAATAAATGCTGATGTACAATGTCAAAAAAAAAAAAAAACACGGATTGAAAATGGAAGGCAATTATTTCATAGAGATGGAGCCTGAGAACAAGGAAACCAGAGGCTCACTGTGCCGAAGCTCTCCAATTGGATGTCTACCAAAGAAAGAGCACAAATACTGATTAACTCATGACATTATTAGAGAAAATACCAAGCTCCAAATCGTCGGAGGCCTAGAAATATAATGCATAATTAAAATACTGTTACACATTTTCAATACATCATATTTGCTTTCATTTTAATGGACTGGTGTATATATATGTATATATATATATATATATATATATATATATATATATATAGCTAATAAAATGAATATATATATTATTATTTTTGTTCCCCTTTGCTCCCATCCCCAGCTTTTAAAAAAGACTCAAGAATATTTCAAAACTTGAATAATATCCATAGACAAATACAAACAGATGGCCAAGGATCTGCCTACAAAATTATAGGGCTTTCAAAATTTTCTAGGTAATTCCCAACAAACTGTTAGAATCAGATAGTGTCTGTGTTATAATATTAACCCCCATCCTGAACATTCATAGTCCCTTAATTAACAACCCTTGCAACAGTAAAAAATGAAATGACTGTAGGATTGATGCTTAGTAAAGGAATTTACAAGAGATTAAAGAGACAGAGCTGTAGAAATTTAGACTAGCTCAACATATGAAAGAGTAAAATTAAAATTATGGATGATTCCCAGGTGTTAATCGGATGAATGTCTTTTACTTAGGAAACAGAAGGAACGGGGTTTGGAGGGAGAGATGTCGAACAGGTGAAGCACCGAGACAAGTAATATGACGCTAGGGGGCTCTGATCATTAAAACCAGGTCTTTCCCCTCCAGGGCTCTTTCTCCGTTTGCAACACACAGACTTGCTGAACAGAGTCAGAGTTAATGTAGCAGGAACAACTTTCACTTTTATTATACAAAAGCCTTGATTCCCAGAGAAAGCGCATAAGGAGCAACGACATTGAGCAGAGACACTGACTTGGTATCCACTAGCTAAGTTTCTGACTAACCGAACATTTTGCGAATCACTGTTAGAGTCATTTAATACTTGAATATTTTGTATGCACATCGGAGTAATCAATCATTTCTGTAACAGGAAAGTGCTTATATGGTACATAGAAATATATTTCAATATTCTACAGCTGTTACATTCCAAAACAGAGGCAGAACCTTCATCTTCACCCACATCATTAACTTTTCAGAGTATATAAAGTATGGAAACTGTGCTAGACAATGATACAAAATAAATGTCTTAAGAAGAAAAACAAACAAGGAAAGAAGTATTCTAACCAAGAAACTCTTCTTTCCCTTCTTTAAAGGGAATCAAGCCATTAAGCAAAGCATACACAGGTGTATGTCACTGCACTAGTGAATTAAAAAAATATCATCTTAATTTTTATAAACCATTTGATAGACTTTTTATTTTTAAAAATTATAGCAAGCTAGTATAGAGGGAAACATTTTTATTTGCTACACCATCTAAATATCAGAAGCTCTCGCTGAAATTCACACTTAAGATAAAACTTTTAAAAACTATGCTGAACTCAGAAACAATTTACAGATGCCAATTGTGTAGTCAATTCAGGCTAACCTAACAAGAATACTGAAGTTGGGTGGTGTGTGTGTGTGTGTGTGTGTGTGTGTGTGTGTATGTATATATATATATCACACAATTCTGTAGCCAGGGAAGTCTGAAATCAGTGTGCCACCATGAATATATTCTGATGACAGCCCTTTTCCAAATTCACAAGAGTCACAAGAGAGAAAAATTTAACCTCTTTCATGCCTCTTCTAATAATGGCACTAATCACATTCGTATGGGTTCTGAAGTTGTGACATAGTTCTCTCTCAGATGCCATACTCCAAGTATCATCATATTGGGGATTGTGTTTTAACTCATGAATTGGGAGAGGACATTCAGTACTCAGTTCTATCTGTTACCATCATTAATCACAGTCTTCCTGGATATCCCAGATAATGCACTAAGTCAAGAAAAATAAAGAAACAGGATACACATTTAAAAAGACTAAAATCTAATAACTTGAAGATGACACAAATCTTTACGAAAATAATACAAGATAATTGATTTGAAACTTTTTTTAAGAATTAATAGCTCATCCCAGCACTTGGGAGGCTGAGGTAGGCGGAGCGTTGTGAGTTCGAGGCCAGCTTGGGCTACAACGCGAGCGCAAGGCCGGCCTGAGCTACATAGCGCGACCCTGCCTCAAAAAACCAGGGCCGGAAGTTTGGCTCAGTGCCTTAAGCGCCTGCCCTGGCAGGCGCGAGGTTGTGAGTTCAATCCCCGGTGCCGCAAAAAAAAAAAAAAAAAAAAAAAAAGAATTAATAGCTCAAGTTTAGTATCATTGCTGGATATGAAAAGAATTGCATAAAAAGCTCCATTGTTCTAACTGTGCAAGAAAAATAAGTACGAAAATGTGTAGAGAAAATATTACTTGAACTAGCAACAAGATAATACATTTAGACATATACCTAAGACGTCTAAAGACTAATGAGCCTAAAAGAAGTCTTCAATGGAGATAGATAGTTTATGGATGTAAAAATTTAGTGTAAAAAATACTTGTCTTCCCATGTAAAACTCTAAGTTAAATGTTGTAAAAAATCGGTTACTAATCAAGGTCTTAGTCAACACTGATAAGCTAATTCCATAATTCAAAATGAATACAGTTTGAATACAATAGTGAAAAAATATTTGGATAAAAGGAAAATTAAAACTTTTTAAAAATTTATGTTTAACTTTTTAGATATCAAGGATGTATATTATTTATATGTATTATACTGTTTTGATCTAATACCCCCCCAAGGCCATGAATTATTGACAGATTGCAAAATCTTTAGGAGTGAGGCCTAGTATAAGGAAGTCAGGTTATTGGAAGTGTGATCTTAATGAGGATACTGAGATTTCTAAAATACGAGGATTATTTAACAATTGCATCAGAAAATAGGGTAAAGAAGGCACCTCCAGGAATCTGACCCCCCACATAGAAACCAATTATGATGGCAGAATCTTTCTGATGTTAACTATTATAGAATACTGGGATCCATGAAATGTTTACAATTTCCATGGTAAGGACTGGATAGTAAATTGTTAATTTTGGTCAATTTAGGCTCTCAGTGTATCAGTAGTTACACATTTTCCAGCCCCATCCCTAGAGCAAGCACTTGTGTATACATTCTATGAGCAGCCATGCATACAGTTGTAGGAGCCAGAATGGGCAGAAAGAATTCTGTACTTCAATACTGAAGAACTGTGATCTGAATAATATTTGCTCTTTCTGAGAAACGCAAAAAAAAAAAAAGATTGAAGTTATTATCATACCTTCCTCATTATTTAACACCTCTATCCATCAGGTTGAAATGATCTTCAGGGTATTTAGCGTTAATTATTCCCTCTTCTTGTTGCCAAGGCAAACATTAAAGACCAACTACACAATGACAAAAATTATAATGCGGACACGTGTGTCCATGAAATTGTGCAGGCTGAAAAAAGATGAGATGTAAATTTTATACATCAGGCTTGTTCTTGCTACAGACACAAGGTATATCAATTAAAAAGCAGAAAAAAATAACAAAACTTTTTGAAAAAAAGAAATTCTTGGGAAGAAAGTGAATCTGGTTTGACTAGCATCAAGTATTTGGTTTTCAAAAATGACTGCAACAAAATCATAAACCTGGTGGTAGATCTACTGGACAAAGACTTAAAAACAATTGTCTTAACAAATGCTCAAGAACTATAGGAAGATATGGAGAAAGTCAACAAAGCAATGTATGAAAAGAATGGAAATGGAAATTAAGAAAAAAATAAAAAGAATTCCTGAAGTTGAAAGTACAAAAAAATGCTAATAAAATTCAAAGAAAGTTGTAAGCAGGCAGAACAACCAGTGAACTTCAAAATTGGACAATAGAAATGACCAAGTCTGAAGAAAAGAAAAAAATGAAGAAATATAAACAAAGTCTAAAGGACTTTTAAGTCAAATAGTTTATGAACAGAGGGAGTCTTAGAAGGAGGACAAAAAGAAAGAAAAAGAGTATCAAAGAGAAGACTTGAAGAAGCAATTGCTAAAACACCTCAAATTTTATCAAATACAGAAGTATAAAGATACAAGAAGATCAATGATTTCCAAGAAAGATGACTCCAAAGACACCCATATTAAGGAAGATTGTAATGAAACTTCCCAAAGACAAAAATCTTAAAAAGAATGAAAAGGGTGAATTACCATATAAAGGAATTACAAATAAGATTGTCAGTGGATTTTTTCATCAGAAAATTTGAAAGACAGGTGACAATGGATTGATACATTCAAATTGTTTAAAAATAAAATTGCTTTTGAAAATTCATCGGCCAAGAATCTCCTATCTGAAAACAATTTCAAGAATCCTATCTCTAAAAATACCTCTTCTTCATACAGGGGACAAATCAAAATGCTCTCAGATATACAAAAACTGAGGGAATTTGTTACCACTAGACTTTCCCTATAGAAAATGCTAGGGGATCCTGGAGATTGAAATGCAAATACTGAATAGTAGCTCAGATCCATATGAAGAAAAATATTTCAGAAAAGGTAAAACTACAGGCAATTATAAAAATAATATTATCACTACAATAGTTTGTAATGCTATTTTTTGGTCTCTAAATGACTTATGAAACCAATACATTATTGAAATGGCAATCATTAGTCTAAAAGCCAATATTATTGTAACAACAGTTTGTAATGGGACATTTTGTTTTCTATGACATTTAAGAGATTAGTGTATTTTAAAATTTATCAGTTTATGTTTCTGAACAAAATTCACAAAGAGTAGAATCTGTTACCAAGATCTGAAAGGAATGAGAACAGAGTAGTTTTTGTATGATACTGAAGTTAAGCTTGTATAAATTTAAATTAGGGTGCTATAATGCTAGTATTTTAAATGTAATCCCCATGGTAACCCAAAGGATTGCTGAAGAATGTACAAAAAAGGAAACAAAACCTTATTTTAACATTTCATTACAAAATCAACCAACACAGAAGAAGAAAGTAATGACAGAAAAGACAGGGAAAGCTATGAAAGAAAGGCATGTGAGAGAAAGCGAATGACTGACAGACCCTCTTTATCAGTCAGCCTCAAAAAAGAAGAAAATACTGAAATTTGCTAGAACATGGGTAAACTTTGAATATATGATGCTAAATGAATTAATACAGCAACTAAAAGACAAATGCTGAGTGATTCCATTTATAAGAAATATTTAAAGTAGTCACAAATGAGAGGCAGAAAATAGAAAAGTTGTTTCCAGGGCCTAAGGTGAGACAGAAATGAGGAATTATTGTCTGATGGGTAGAGAATTTCTGTTTTGCAAGATGAAAAGAGTGCTGGAGATGGATGGTGGTCATGGTTACACAACACAGTGAATGCGTTTAATGCCACTGAAATGTGTTCTTGAGAATGATTAAAATGGTAAATTTATGTTTTCCATACTTTACATGTTGACATTCAAATGAAAATTGGAAAAAAGTTTGAACTAATATATATTTTGCATGATTTTGCCTAGTTCTTTTGGGGTGCTATAACGAGATACTTTAGGTGCTTATAAACAAATGAAATGTAGTGCTCACAGTTCCAGAACCTGAGAAGTCCACGGCAGAGTTGGCATCTAGGGAGGGCTTGCTTTCTGCCCTGAAGGTGGTATTTCCTTGGTTGCATTCTCATGCCAGATCTGTGCCAGGCTACCTGGTAAACAAAGCCTCATTCATGTGAACACTAATCCCAGTTACCTTCCCAAGGTCCTGCTTCTTTCCATCACTTTAGAGATTAGGTTCCAATCTGCAAATCTGAGCGTGGGTAGTGGATCTGTTCAGAAAACAGCATGATTTAAATAATGGCTTAGTAGACTCAGTTTCTCTCTGCTTCCAGCAAATAAATGTGAACACACATCTAAGCACTACTGAATTTAAAGCATTAACCTGCTGTAAGGACCAGCATGCATTACTTTGGCCTCGATGGGGTCTTCTGTTTACCTCTGAGAGGGTGGAGGTTGAAGAGAGTTGGTTGCAACTCTGTGATTCTAAGGATAGTTTTAGTTTGGGCAAAGTCATTTTTCCCTGTTTTTCTTTTCTCTTACTTATGATTCACAGCAAATGTCATGCACTTGAGAAGGGCAGAGACAGAGTGCACACCTGGCCACCTCCAAGGTCTCCTTTACAAACTATTGTACTCTTATCAAATCTATGTTTTTAAATCAGTGGTTCCCACACTCTACTCTGCTTTGCTTACTGCAAAACCACAGAGGATGCCCTCTTTGACCTTGAAGTCATCTTTACCATTCATCATGACTCACAAATTATATTCCCTTCCTCTCCTGGCATTGATTTTAACTTCTGTGTTCCTCTTAATCTCTTTCCTCTGAATTAATACCACAGTCATTCTTAGTTAAGTCATTAGCATTTCATTTCTTACTGTTGTAAATTTCTCTAATCGAGGGACTGGCATGGTAACATAAATATGTTAAGCAGACAGCTATGAGAGAACCAGGAATAATGAAGACAGAATAAATTGGAAAATTCTTGTTCCTTTAGAAAATCTTTCTCATTGGAAATTCTGTTTGTTGTTTATAGAATTTATTCTGTTTTGCATTATAGTAGCTAAAGAATTCTGTGGCTGTATTATTCAGGATCCTTCATTCTTATGGGAGACAGCAGCAGGATTCATTATAAATTATCGGCTCATGTGACTGTGGATGTTTAGAAGTCCCATGATCTGCCATCTGCAACCTAGAGATCCAGTAGATATGGTGGTGCGGATCAAAGACCAGAGTACAAGAGAGCTGCACATATCGATCCCAGCATGAGTTGAATGACTGAGAACAGACAGAACTGAGGTTCAGAAAAGACTGAAGTCTCAGGTAAAGCTGTTAGAGGAAAGTCCACTGTTGTAGTCAGGGGTTGCCAGGAAAACAATTTCATTCAGGGCACATAATTTATAGGATTATCTTACTATAGTCACCTAAAGAGTCAAACACAAAAAGTGCAGGAAATTTGTCAAAACACTAAAGACCCAAAGAATCCAGGAGAGGCCCTGAATCCCATGGCAACATCCTACACGAGTCCAGCTGAAGACCTAGAGCCTATGACAATGACTCATGCAAGTCTGTTTCATGATCTGAGCTGGAAAGGGCCAAAGGTCATCAGTGGAAGCTAGAGTCTGTGCCAGCAGGATGAAGGATCTGTGCCAGAAGGCTGAAGGATCTGTACTGGAGCCAGAAAGCAAAGCTCAAAGTAAGGACCAGAGCTCCCCTGAAAAGTACCATAGCCATCTTCAGTGATAACCTCCCAAGCTCCTCTGATGATGAGAACAGCTGAGTTCATATCAGGAAAGAAGCTCAACAGCTCCTCCAGGAGAACCAACAGCAACAGGAGAACCAACAACACCAGTTCTTCCTCTCCAGTTCTTTTATGTTGGCAACAACCCTGAGGCAGGCCCTCCACTCTCAGCACCACACTGATTCAGTTCAGCTGGGTGTTAAAAGTTGCCTATCAGTTGTCAATCTACCACATCCGCCATCTTCCATGTTTTTATTTTATTTCATGCCCCCAATGGATTGAATGATGCCACTTACTTTAGAAAGGGTCTTCTCTTCTTCCCAGTCCATTAGTTCAAATGCAAATCTCAAGTGGAAACACAGCCCAAGTCATACTCAGAAGTACTGCAACTGACTATCTGGGCATTGCTAGTTCAGTCAAGTTGATACATGAAATTAACCATCATGAATACACTCCTTATGAATTAGGCACCCATACACATATCTTTATATTTAGTCTCACCCCCCAAAATATAATGAGAAATTAATAATTACCTAATATGATGGGACTATTTTACAAACAACCATAAATGTACTAACCCCTTCTGAGAAGAATGAAAGTCCATGAAAGATATTCACTCTTCTCCTTAAATATTATGATGTAAAATGAATAACATTGAAATATTATGATGTAAAATGAGTAACATTGAAATACTATAACATAAACTAAACACATCTTATGTAAAAGGGATGAGAGGAAACAAAACACTAATATTTCATACTCAAACACATTTATAACTAACCAGGAAATATTCATGATTTTTTCTATGCCCATTCAGAGAGATCAATGTACTTCTTCCCAAATTTCTTTGTTTCCAATTTTCTAATCATATGCCTTCCAATTCCCTGACCATCCAGCTGAGCCATAGTCACAGCCCATGAGTCACCACATAATGACACAACTGGATATTTTTAATTCTAGGCAAATGGACAGCTTGGTGAACCATTCAAAGTACTTCCAACTGAAAGGATTAAAATTAGCCAGCACTGTGGCCAAATTCTGACCTTTTTGCAAATTCTTTTTTTGTGATCATTGCGATTTCTTCTTTTTCTTTTTGAATCTTCCATTTGGCTACTGGATTCCTCTGTCTCAAAACTTAAATCTCATGATTTCATTCCAGAGTTTAAATTTTTTCTAATGATTTCACTGTAGTTTATAGCTAAGATACCTCCCATGTGTTATAGCTTGTGTCTCAGTGTCCCTGTCAAAGCTTCATGCAGACATAGATGGGTTTCAGAGGTTGGTGGATCTAGGGTGTGTGATTGATTCATGGTGCAACGCTGAGTTTAAGGGTGCATGATTACTAAATCAGGCCACGAACTGGTTTGGCATCGCTAATCCCTGTAGACTAATAGAGTATAAAGGGGAAGAAAAAAGCTGCTTAAGTCTCTTGCATGCTTTGCTGCCTTCTCCCAACCATGAACTCTTTCTCCTCTGCAATGACTGTCTGCCCTGCCATTCTGCCTTGGAGCCAGCTGACTATGGACCAAAACCTCTACAACCATGAGCTACATAAAACTTTCCTCCCTTAACTTGTAGGTGTTGAGTACTTTGACTCAGAAACAAGAAGAGTAACTAAAACACCCTAGCATTTAGTTGCTTTCCTGAATTCTGATTGTTTTTCACTTTGTTCTTTTAGCCTGGTGTGGTGGTGCATGCCTGTCATTCCAGCACTCAGGAGGCTAAGGCAGGAGGATTGCCATGAGTTTGAGGCCAGGCTGAATCACAGACTGAGACTCTATCTCAAAAAATAAATAAGATTATTTTGCATCATTTAATGTCCTGTGCTGTACATGGCTTCTCTCACAGCCTTTTCTGACTTCTCACTTGGATTTAAACTACTTCCTTGTTTCCTCAATATCATTGGTCTATTTGCTTCAAACAAATTATCACAAACTGCATTTCAATCAAATATGCTTGCTTTTTATCTCTTTAACTAAATTATATGTCCTTTAGGGGTGGGCTTGATTCATTTACTTGCAGAAATGTCATCTGAAAATCAATAAAGATTATATCAATGTCTTTTATTCCTGCATGAGTCTTTCTTCTTCTGCCAAATTAACTATTACTTTCCATATAACAATCCAGTGGGGTTTGGCAGTAGACAGTGTGCAGAACCATCTTGTGCCATAAATCCAAGTAACTTAACCATCGCAACCCTCTGTAATCTCTCAGGATCTACCCCACATCATAACCACAGAAACGTAACTGGTATACTTCAATAGTGCAAAGTATGGTACCTTGAAGCTATTCAATAAATGTTAGATGACCGTTACAATAATAGTCATACTTGAAATATAAGTAATGCTACTAAAACTTATGGGAGACAAAGCTAAACTGTAATTCAAAAGAAACAGTAAAGCACCCTTGAGTATTTACCCGTGTTTCTCAGTAAACATACACAGACCTTCTATTGTCCTCAAATAAACTCTCTAGATAATCATCTCTCTAATCTTCCCCACTTTGCTCATGAATTTCACTGAACATTGCCTCCACCACTCCCTATACCCACGAATACCACCACCACCCAGAGGTACATCTGGCCAATCCAGCAACTCGGGTGGCCTTCACCCAAGCCACTGAAGCTAATCACTCATGAATCTATGCTGCCTGTATCAAGTAATAGCTACCATAACATTCTCCCTGCCCTAAGACTTGGCAGCTCCAGCTGCTTTTCAAAACAAGAAACTAGAATAACCTGCCCGTTTCTATACTCCTTGGTGCTTCCTTATGCAAATTACTTCCTGCCACCTAAATGAAGATCCTGACACTCACAGGACTCTCCTCTGGACCAATACTCCCTATCACTTTTCATCATTTCTACCTCTGAAACTTGGGCTGCACCAGGTTATATTCATTCGATTCTTCCAATTGACCTTGCTCCTTCTCAACACTAAGTCTCCAAGCAAGCCAGTTCCTCGTCTAAAATAGGCTCCTCAGGCCTTTTTAATCTGGTCTGTTCTCATTATTTAGGCTTCACTGTAGGTAGGATTTCCTCCCGGAAGTCTTCTCTGACATGTACATGCTCCATCTTACCACAGAGAGTATCTCTATGGCTTGTATAACTCAGCACTTGAATTGCAAATGCCTGCTCCTCTGTTCTACTTCTGCTTTCCATCATATTGAGAACAATGTGAAAGGGAAAAACAAGGGAATCTTGCTCACTGTTGTACCCCTGTGCTTTTGTCTCTGCTGCACATAGTAGGGGTTGCATTATTAAAGCATAGTGAAATGAGTAAATGAATAAATGAATTAATGAATGAATGAAGTGGAGGGTTCATCTTACTTTGAAGCAATCTGGGTCAAACTGGTGGGTGAAGAATCCTTCCTTCTCTACTCCTGTCTCTGAGGTGACCCTCGAAGAATAACTGCATTGCTGAGTTTTCATAACTCTCTCTAGCGAGTCTGTTTGAAGTTCAGCAGTTCTGTGAAGTCCTATGGTGTGAAGTATAGCAACTCTCTTCTCTGAGAGAAGCACTGAGACTTTTTCACGCTTTATTTATGAGACGAGAAGTGCTGATTCTTTCCCTGAAAAGTTCTTCAATTGATTGATTTTATTTTTTATAAACTTAGGGTTACTTTTCTAAAACTCTATTTATTTGAGTCTTCTTTTCAGCTTTTTGTATTTGGAATGCCACTGGGTTTTATTACCATTGCAATGTTTAAAGCACTTGGCAATGTTTGCTGGGTCAAGGTCTTATCTTTTTGATATATTCAAAACTTTTCTTCTTGATTTAAAAAAAACAAAGAAAATTACTTTTCTAGAAACCAGTGATTAGATACATTCAGAAGACACTATCTATGTCAAATATAACCTCAATTCTTTGGAGAAACCCCTGTAAAATTCATTCTTTGCATCATTAATTCCTAATGGGAGGACTACAGTGGCATAAGTCAAATGTTTGCCAAGAAGTCTGGCATTTTCCATTTTGAAGGGAAGTAAAGAAATAGTCTGCCTTGTGGATAAAATTTATCTAATGAGGATGAATGAAGTTAGAATCATTTGAACTTTGGCATCTTAATAAAGTCTCTAAGAATCACTTCTCACATATTTTTAAAAAGGAAGTTTACAATAGTAAATACGATATGGTTATTTTGAGTATTGAGTGTCTATATAAAGTGTCTGACACATGATATGCTATTGTACATAGTTTAAGCATGTGTGTGATACTATAAAGCAACACTGGGAGAGTCTCAGCGACACCAGGCACTTCAGAGTGTTCAATGATACAAATGGCCCACTGTGGCATGCATGCCAATGGTTTACCCACCACTACAGTTTTACAGCAATACTGCACTGTTATGTAATCCTGAACTGAATGACACATCTGATCCTGGTAACTTTTTTCCCTGGGAGATGCCTTCCCTGGTTAGGAAATCAGTGCAATCCAAATTCTTCGATTCTCAAGTTAGGGTGACTTGATTATTCATTGAAAATTAGAACATTCAAAGGTCACCGAATCTAAACATACACATCACCTCTCTTGACTTTCAGCTTTCAAGATCATTTGATGGCAGGTGATACAGATTGCTGGACTGAACTTTATTCATGTATGCCAAAATGCTGTAGTTCCATAGCAGGGCCGTGCCTCTAGAAAAATCTGCTTGAATCTTGAGTGTGAAAGCAGAGTGTACGTAGAACACTGCTTAGCTTGAGCGTCGTGTTTGTCATGGCCTAGAGATTTCCTACAGCTGGCATTCCTCTCACCTGCTGACTCAGAGGGGAAGCTCTTTCTATTTAAAGACTGCAGCCAAGGTTACAATAAAGGAGGTACTTTAATTTCCTAAACAATTAATGAAGTGGATTTCTCTGGCTGGGTTCTTCACTTTAATAATTAAAAACTGGCAAAGTTTACCCAGTTAAAGAGTTGCTGCTATAAGAAAGATGTTTTGGTTATTTATAGCTGCTTGACAAGCCATCTAAAACATAGTGGTTGTGGAAACACACCTAAGGTGACCGTGTGCTGGCCACAGTGCCTGTCCCTAAGTACAAGCAGACTCTGTGACCTGCCAGTAACCAAAACCACATGGCAAAGGCGATGAGCTGCCTTTCCCATAACCACTTCAGGATGTCACCTTCTATTGTATTATGTTACTAGAGGTGATCAAAATGCACAGTGAATGTTTAAATTTAAAAAACCTTATTACAGTGAAAAAACATTGTCAGGGATAATGGGATGAGTGTGTTTGAAGGGAGAAGGAAAATTCTGAGTCTTTTGAGGAGAGTTAATGGTGATGTGTCTTTTACTCTAATAAATTTTTAATATTCAAACTTCATATTTTTCAATAGTTATTATATTATATTATATATCATCTTCTTAAGAGATTTGAGCAAGAAATAAACAGTCACATTGTGAATGACTTGAGGAGAAACCAAGTAGAAGGAGACTACAAGTGGCCTATAGGACCTTACAGTGCACATCAGTTGAGTGTCAGAAAGAAGCCACAGACCTCAAATATATAGGTGAAAATGAATGCTGCCAGCACCTGAACAAGCTTGGGAGCAGATTCTCCTCCAGGCAGGTCTCCTTGGAGTTGGCAGCAAGTCTGGGTCCTGGGTTGCAGCCTTGAGCTCCTACAAGGGGGACCTGGTTATACTGTGACCAGATTCCTGACCCTGAAACCCTGTGAGACACAAAATACTGTTTTAAACTACTAAGGCTGTGGTCATTTGTGATATAGCAATAGAAAGTTCAGTTGCTGAAACACAATTATGATGGATTATTTCTCATCATTCTTGGGAATGACTTGCTGTCACCTGGGGTTGGCTGCTTTTGTCACTAGGCTGCCTTTAGATGGGGTGGTCTCATGATTCCAGTGTCTGCAGTGGTCTCACGCACTTCCTCCTCAATGCCCTGCAAAAGGTGAACTCAACTTCTTCAGTGATGGTTCAGATGTGGTCTATACTGTATTCATAAATGAATGAGTCATCCTTCATTTTGTTCACGAAAAAGTTAAGGATATAGAAATTTCTTTGCATCCAATGTAGTTCAACTACCTTAAAAACACTGTGGGTTTCCAAGCTATCAAATTTCAATCCACAATATTAAGAAAATACTACAGCTATAAATCTCTCCAAGGCTGGCCCCATTCTACTTTAGATGGAACTTCAGAATATCCTACGATAGTAGTTGTAGAATTCTTAGAAGGTGTTTGTCTGACTGAAAGTGTCTATAAGGCATTGGCCTAAATCTTTCTGAATTTTTAAAAGCAACATTACAGCAATACTATCGATTTGTTCTTAACTTTGAGGCCACATTTTACTGTCAAAGCCTAAATTTGATCTTTTCCCTGAAGCTACTTCTTAATTTGAAAGCCTTCTGTGCTTTCAGGAATTGGAAAATAATGTTATTTTCTAACTCAGCAAGATTCAGGTGGAAATCTGCTTTCAATTCTACTGGAAAGTCAACGTTTTCTTCTTTCGTTCATCTGTCTCTTGCAATATCTTCTTAAAAATGAGTAGACAAAATCCATTTTCAAAAATTTACCCAGAAATCTCTCCAGCTATAACCACAGTTTATTAGGCATTTTTTCTGTCTTCCATGTACATGTTTGACACTCTTCTCGTTAGAAGTTAAACTTTATTTCCTCTCTCTTTGAAATTGGCTTGGCCTCATGAATTGCTTTGAATTCAGTGAAAAAGACATTGTGGGCCAACCCTGAAGAAGCTAAATATCTGCTTTGCACCTCTTGGAAGCCAGCGTCTGTCAAGGGGCCGTATATAGATGCCCCAGGGAATAAAATGTCATTTCAGTCATTTCATCCCTCGTTGATTTCCAATCTTCATAGGCCACATGGGGAAACCATCCAACTTAGCCCAGTCAAGACCCAGAATTCTGAGAAGCAATATTTTTTGATATAACTAAGTATTAGAGTATTGTTTTAGATACTTTGTTCATTGCTGAAACAAAATACCTGACACCCACAGTTAAAGGAAGAAAGATTTATCTCAGCTCACAGTTCGTAGCGGTTTCAGACCATCACCAGCTGGCTCCAAGGCAGGGTGACGTGGGAGAGAGGCATTACAGAGAAGAAACAGTCCATGGCAAAGCAGGGCAGGCAGAAGGCAATCAGTGGCGAAGCAGCAAGTAGCAACAAGCAGCAATTGACAACAGCATTCCCTTTCTGTCCCTTACATGCTACCTAGGCTATCTGCCCTTCTGAATCAATTACATCCTTAATCCCAGCATCACATACTCTGGACACAGCCACTTCCAAAAAAACCCAATCTATGACTATATGAGGCTTTGGGGGAACATCTAGATACAAACCATAACAAGTATTTTTTTGAGACAATAGCAGGAATATGAAACAGAAATGTTGATGTCATCATGTATACAGCAGTCACATGTAAATTAAAACTGTGGTTTCCTCCTGCACAACTCTAATGCACCTGTCAGTATGATAGTTGCTAGTATAGCATCCATCAAAATTCATTGCCAAGTGTCTGAACACAGTTCTATAATTATTTAGTGATTATATTAAGTGTACTTGATTAGGGTAAGCACAAGATACAAAAAAGCTTAATAAGAAATGTACTTGAATTTCCCAAATATGTAGGATATTATTTGATACTCTATTTGCTGAAAGATAGCTGTGTTTTTTACAAGTGTATACCAAAATATATGGTGACTGGTATTGAACAGTAATGTGACTATTAGTTACAATTTTATTAATATAATTTGCTCACATATTAGGATGGGGGCTGAATTAATTTTCTGAAGAGAACCTCAAATGAAATTGCCTCTCTTGATGTGGAGTTTTCTTTCTTCTTATTAGAATTTTATTCTCTTAGCTTAAAATAGTGTTTGGTAATTGCAATAACCAGGCAACAGTAATGAATGTGACATAAATCAAACAACAAATCAAGCTCTGTGACTGCAAAGCCTAAGGCATAGCAGAAATAAACACACTCAGATAACCATAGTTTCTCCTAGGAGAAGACTCAATTTCAGAGAAATGAAGTACCTTGCCCCAGAATGTATACCTGTCAGAGAATCTGAGACCCCCTGGTAGCACAACACTAAACTACAATTTTGGAAGAGTTGTGTTCCATTTTTTCAGTGATCATGGTCAAATCCAACCCTTCAAGTGATTAACTTTACTGTTAAAGACAATGACACTTTTGCTTATTAATCTCCTGTGATGGCTCTTTTCATTTTCTATACCACGAAGCTCCACAACATTTCAATTCTTGCTTGTCCTACATGAACTTGCTTATCTCTCAAGAAGAGGGTAGAGAAACACGAAGATCACCTAATTGAATGATTTCATTTTACTGAATATGTATTTTGTACCTCTAATAATTTCACAAATAAGCGTTTTACCTAATAATTTCTGTATCTAAAGAGGAATACCAGTTATCATTATTACTTGAAATTGCATGACAAGGGAGAATGATCTTCAAAATCCGAATAGACTGCATTATTGCAAAAGGTTGATGTAATGAAATTATTGTGTCTAGGTAGTTAATCTAGCTGAATACTTCACTGGGAAACAAAGGAGAGTGAAAGAAGCATGAATCAAATTTGGATTCATCAAATCTAACTTAGGGAACTGTGAAAATATTTAGTTTTCTGGTTCACACCTTCAGAGATACTGATTAATTACTTATATCAGTCATGATTCTAGCAAAGGTCAAAAGAAGTTACTGGAAGAGTTGATAAAGATCTTTTTTTTTTTTTTTTTTTACAGCACTGGGGATCGAACTCACAGCCTCGCACCTGCCAGACAGGCGCTTATGCCACTGAGCCAAATTCTCAGCCATGGTTTTTTGAGGCAGGGTCGCACTATGTAGCTCAAGCCAGCCTTGTGCTCACATTGAGGCCCAAGCAGGCCTCGAACTCACAACGCTCCTCCTACCTCAGCCTCCCGAGTATTGGGATTAAAGAAAGATTTTATTTTGAAAAACCAAATTCATGTGAAAAAAGTCAAAAAAGAAAACATCACAGTGTTAAATAAAGTCCCTTGTAGAGCCATTTCCTTGAAACAAAAGCAAAAATCACTAATAGTGACCATGTCTTCATTTAAAATTTTGATATTGTGTTCATCATGGAAGTTTTGCATTACTTCTGATTTCTAAAAAATGACACATTAAAAATATTTTTTGTTGTGATTATTAAGTTTTTTGTTTTTTGGTTTTTTTTGGTACCGAGGATCAAACTCATGACCTTGCGCTTACTAGGCAAGTGCCTGAGCCACTGAGCTAAATGCCTGGCTACTGAGATTTTTGATGCATTCCATTTTCTTAAATTCTGTGCTCAGGATGAGCACCTGAGCCTCCACACTTCCTTCCTGTCATTGCGTCACAAAGGCTGCGGTACTGCCCAACGTGGTCTCCTAAATTGTCTAGTCCTCGCCTTCATGCCACAGCTCTGCTATTAATCTAGCTTATCACCTTCTACTGTTTACTCCTTTAAAAACTTGTTTCATAAGCCTCTAGCAACAGTAATGAAACAAACCTTATGCCACATTTTACAATACCTGGCACAAAGCAAGTTCTACAAAATGCACTAGTATTGTTAGAGTTCTAATTGGACTTGACTGACCAAGGACAAGTCTCCATGCTATGCTGTTTCAGATGAAAGCAAAGTATTCGTTTAGAAATTTTAATAGTACCAGCCCATTAAGGGAATCTGTGTCATGTCTCTTGAGAGCTCAAAGTCTAGACTAGCACTATGCAGTGATACTTTCTGAAACGATGGATTCTACAATGTGGGTGTGATTGGACCCAACCAAAGCTCGTGTTAAAGCTTGCATCCCCACATCATGGTGCTTTTAAGTGGTAGTTAGGTCACAAAGCTTCACCTTCATGAGGGCATTAATGCAGCTCCCTCAAGAGTTGGCTGTTACTATGAGAGTTGTAAAGCTAGCTTGCCACCCCTTCCCCCATCCCTTACTTGCACGTGCACATACACACACACACACACACATACACACTTTTCTTATGCACACACCGCTTGCTGTTCTGCAGTTTTGCAGTCCATGGAGCAGGATGAGTGTTTCACTAAAGCTAAGCAGATGTCAGCAGCATCCAGCAACAGCAGATGAGCAAAACCAATGGACAAGTCCTACAACCTATGAGACCCAAAATGGTGACTCCCCCGACACACAGTTTACTTAACCTGTGGGTAGCACATTCGAGAAACCAAAATTTTTATTACATTCAAATTGGCTTAAATGTAAATAATCATATGGCTAATAGTTACCTTATAAGGCATCACAGGTACACCCTCAGAATATGAATTTACTTTTCTTTGGCTTGGTAGGGACAGAATAATAATACAAAATATTATAATATCACAATATTAGCACTAATGTGAAATGCTGTGAAAACAAATAAATCCTACAGTCAGTCTGTCAGGTAGGCAATACTATCCCGTATGATGCACAAAAAAACTGAATCAGTACGGCTAAATAGCATTCTCAAGTACACAAAACCCATCAATAATGTCTGATTGAGCTATGATTGAGTTTCTATGCATGCCAAGGTTCTAAGTGCTTTACTGTGTGTCACACAATCTTTACAAAGATTCTATGCATAATAGATGCATAATTATCCATCATATAAATCAATAACTTCTTAACAAAGGCTGAAAAGATGGTCCAAGCTGGTGACTGGTGGGGCCAGTATTCAAGCCCTAGGGTCTTGCTCTAATATACTGTGTTGGTTCTGAGTATCAACTTCTTTCAACCTGGCACCATACTGACACTGACCAACTGCTATAGAATCATAATTTGAAGCTTACTTCATCAGCCTAAGATACCTTCTGGGCTTTATACCATTAATGAATTCTCCAAAGAGTGAAGGTTAATGAGTATCATACTATTGGAGGCCCGAAGCAGAGACATGAGTTGGAAATTTGAAAAATCTATGGATATGTTAAGTTCTCGACTTCAGATATTTTAAGCCTAAGTGTTCTGTTTACTTGTTCAATTTAGCTGTAGAATTGCCTCACTTCTCCACTTCACTGAGCATGTCTTCTGGTAAAGACGATGTGAACGAGAGTTCATTTCATAATTAGACAATTGTGCCCAAGATGTTTTCTGTAAATTATGTGGCAAATTAGTGAGCCCTTATTTAAACTGGGTTTTTAAAACTGGCATTTGTGAATATCACATCCTACATTTTCTACTTTGTGACTCACTTTCAAAATATTTAGATTTTGCTGGGTGCAGTGGTGCTTGTCTATAATCCCAACTATTCAGTAGGATGAGGCAGGAAGAGCAAGAGTTAGAGACCAGCCTGGGCTACTTTGAGACCCTGTCTCAAAGAAAGAAAAGTCTTGAACGTTGTAGTCTGTCTACCTTTGTATGTAAAAATAACTGTATATAGCTATTATGAACTGTCAATGTAAATGTCTCCAAAAGAATTCTACAAAGAAAATGTACATTCTGCTTATGGTAGTGAAAAGCTTTCTATAGATACAGAGGAGTCCTCAGTTTAATCTGTTCTCTCTCTTCCCCATACAGTCTGTGGAACATTCATTGTGACTGCATGGTTTCCTTTCTGTTACAAGAAACTTTAGTTACCATTCCCTGATTATGATTGTGTGCTGTATTAATAAGTCTCCTATGATTCTAAACCAGCTGGACTCACTTGACTGACTGTGGAAGACAGTGCATGAATACATCAGCTGTCTGGCCCAAGTTCTCACTTTCCATCTGTGAGTTGGCCCCGTTTTCTGATGCTGTACATGGGAGCTTAATAAACAAAGTTAGATGAGTGTTCACGGGTAGTGGGAAGGAGGACTTGAAAAAACAAGACAGAGAAAGTATTTGGAAATATAATTGTTATTATTCATTGAGATTTTTAAACTTAGCTCTTCTTTTTCCCCTGAAGCAGTAACACAAATACTCTGGACAAGAGATTCAGATGGAATGGATATTTAACTCAGCTCAATTTAATTTGACCAATATTAATTCACTACTCCCCACTATGAATAAAATCGAATGCAATATTTTTCTTGGATGATAGGGTGGTTTGGGATAACCTTGGTTGTGACCTTTCAAACAAATCACTGAAGATCAAGGCATATCCAGTCCCCACTTTTTTATAATTATTTTTTGTTGTTTCATATTCTTAGTCTCTCTGTCCCTGTCTCTGTCTCTGTCTCTCTCTCTTTATGTCTTTTTCTTTCTCCCTTCCCTATCATCCATTCAACTACCAGTGTCTGTATCTTATAGACAAAGGACAACCCCAGGTCACAGGGATAAATATTCAAGTGATTTGATGAGGCTTTCACCAAAGAGAAAAACGTCTCTTGAGAAAAATTTTATTAGCGAACACTGATTGCAACAAAAGTGGAAATAACATTAATCATATATTAAAAATCATATATTTTATAAAATATATTTTATAAATCATTATTTTTATTAATATATTTTGACATATTAACAAAGAAATATATGGATTATTTATATGGTGGGGGACAGTTATGTGAATTCCTGGTACCATCAAAAGAGGGTATCAGGGTTGCCATTTCAGGGATAACAAGTAGAAGCAGAGTCTTTACCATTTTTCCTTACTATTTCATGAAAATTTCAGTAAGCATCTATTAAGGCCTTACTCTTTGTCAAGCAGAACTTCCAGTAGATAGTGAGAAGAAAATAATGCAAAGTCTATGACCATGTGATTATATGGTGCATGTGATAATAAAGTTAGGAACAGGGAGAGAGATTGCCATGGCTACCTACAGATACTACGTAGCAACATTTGGGAGACAAGTATACAGAGAACAGCAGAGGTAATGTACTTTTGGAAGAAATTGCGCTGATGACTTTGCCCTGAAAAACAATGATTACATCTTGGTATAAGTATCCCCCACATATTACATATGATATACTTAAGCTAATAAATTATCATTTACCTGTATTTCATATTCAACTGGGCACTCTGTATCTTTACCTACTACATCTAACAACTCTACTCTTAAGCCATAGGATAGAACAGCCTATCTTTGCTTATACCCAAAACTCATTGGTTAAAAGAAAATAGCCTCCTGACAGAGCCCAGAGTAAAAGGTTAAATATACGTTTACCATGGAAAGGACATAATGAATATTGCAAGTGATAGTCTAACTTGCCACAGTTTGTGAGAACATCTTTATATGTGGGAAGATTTTAAAAAGGGTATTATTCCATGCACTATCTTATAAAATCAGAGCCCACTCAATATTTTTGGTCAGTTTGATCCAGTAGTTGTGTTCTTTCATTCTGGATTAACAGGTCATTTTCTCCTGACCTAGTTTGAATATTATTTGTGCTGACTCAGTTCCTTTATATCCTTTGGCCTGATGTGCTTTTAAAACTGCAAGGGGAAGCATTATTAATATTATCTCACAATAGGACTCTTTCAGAAGTAAACAGGTAAGCAAGAACACTGGTAATGCAGGAATGCATCTCAACTATTAGAGTGACATACTGTGATGGGCATGTGGATTTTGATGTCCTACATATGTCATTCACTCATCCACTCAGTATTCATTCTGCAAACATTTCTAAAGTGTCTGTAATATTCTGCTAGATGCCAAGAAGACAGTGTAAAAAAGCCACCAATCTTCTAAGATAATATAATAAAGATCTTTGTTTCCTGAATATAAGATAATATACCACACTTTTCATAGATGGTTTCACTAAGCTTGACAGCAAGTCAGACGAATTAGAAATTTTATTATTCTCTACACTGGTTAAGAAACTAAAGCTCATGATGTTAGACCTGCAATGACTATAAAAGTAGTACTTTATAGAACCAAAATTTAGATTTCAATCTTTCTTATGTTTTCTCCAGATG
Source organism: Dasyprocta punctata (assembly GCA_004363535.1). Lineage (NCBI taxonomy): Eukaryota > Metazoa > Chordata > Mammalia > Rodentia > Dasyproctidae > Dasyprocta > Dasyprocta punctata. Next base: position 26,702 of record RJWM01007484.1, on the reverse strand, counting down.
ACACATTCTTTAATTTCACTTGTCTGATCAGGAAATGTCTAGAAATAGAGATGACAATATTGTGTAGGGTTTGAGAACAAGTTCTTTGGAGTCAAGTAAATCCAGGTTGAATTTTTAAATAATACGCATGAAATTCTGTTCAAGTTACTTACCTTCCTTAAGTTTATTTCCAAAGGGGAGTTAAGACAAAGCAACACTAGTATCACAGGTATCTTAACACGCACTGTCCTGAATACGGGGTAAAGACCCATGGCTCAGGCACAATCCTGAGGGAATAAAAGTTACAAAGTATATTAAGGATATTGCACATTCTTCCTCACCTACTAACAGTACTAAACAAATGTCAGACTCCTGAAACTCCCCTGACTATTCAAGCTCTGATTTCAAGGTAAGTTTCTGATTCTTTTTCAAATGTACTTTTGCCTTTTTTTTCAGATTCTAATAATAGCAACTTCCTATTCATTAGAGGGTAGGACTCTTAGATTAACATATCTGAATCAATAAAAAGAATAGCTTATGCTTTACTGAAACGTGATTAATTGTGTTATGTAGGAAACCTTGTTAGCACTGTTTTCATTATATCACATTTAATCCATATAGCTATTTCAGATGGAATCTGGATTTTATGGGGTTTATGAAGAGAGAAGAAATGTTAACTTGGCTTTCTATTCTGATTCCTTAACACAATAATCAAATTTAGCTGTATTTCATGGACCTATGAGTTTTATGCAATATCTATCTAGGTGTGCATATGATGCCAGACAAACCAAAATGCAACAGTACCTTGATGATCTGTGTCAATTTTTTATACTTCTATAATCATTCTGAATCATCCTCATTGCCAAGTAGGAACCCATACAAATATTAACTATGCTTTGGTTTGGAAGAATGATCACTTTTTATAATAATTTTAATAGAAATTCTCCTTCACCTAGCTACTGCTTTAATCTATAAGAAACTGGACTGAATTCTATTTAAGGAAAATTATTTTTAAAAACCCAGCTTTTGCAACCTGATTGATGTGGTTTATCACTACTGACTTGGAGAAAGGCAGAGAATAAACCTGATAGTTTGTTTGATTGAAACGATGCTTTCACTGATATAAAGAATGTAGGAAGAACAGTTGTTTTGCTTTGTTTTTTACAGACTTGTTCTCAAACACTATTTGGTCTAGGAGCTCAATTTGAAATCAAATTGGTTCTAAGATATAATATAAAGTAGAAGACAATGTAAAATTTGATTTGAATCCCATATTCTCCCCCTACCAGCTTTGTGGATTGTAATTTACCTGTGATTCTGACTTTTTTTTATCAAGTATAAATGAGGATGATAGTATGTCCTTCACAAGGCTATCAAAAGAATGACATAATACATGGGAATGGTTTAGCACAGAGCGTAGCACAGTAGAAAAGATCAAGTGAAGATGTCAGCTACGCAATTTAATACATGTCTCTGGAGCTCCAAAGCTGAGATGGAGACACAAAGAGAGATTTGAGAGACTCAGAATTATGTAGAAGACAATGTAAGAAGGTTTTCAAATTTGAAAAAAATGTGGTTCATTTTGAAGATGAGTATTCAGGTTGTCAGAAGATGCCATTTGAATGAAAGTTTCATCTCTATTTACAACCTTAATGGGTGTAATGATGTTTCAAGTTCGAGGTTCTGTAAACAGAGAGAAAAACAGTGACTAAGAAGCGAGGATGACCAGGCAACTTTCTGCCTATCTGTTTAGTGGCATGTCCATGCTGATCTTAAATTCAATAATCATCACTCTATTGGTCAGTTGGATGATGATGATGCTTTTATCACAGCAGGATAAATTCTTCTTGTCAAAATTGGTGCCAACTATGCAAATAAAATTTGATGGGTTCATTAGCTAGTCATTGTAGAAACTTGCATTAAAGAAAAGATATACAAAATTTCTATCAACAAATTTTTACAATAACTTTTAAGAGTTTGGGTAAATGATAGATAAATCAAGATTTTTAGAATTAATGGTGATACTCAGGTTCATCAGTGCTTCTGTTTGCAAATAGTTTGCTTTGCAAACAGAAGCATTTGGCAAAATTTTGATTCCAGTTGCAAACTCTGCATTGAGTAATGAAAACTCATGTGGTCATGTTCCCCAGAAGAGTGGAACAAATCAAGTTTGTGAACCAAGGACCACTGTATTACAGATGTTTAAGGGATTCACAGTTGACATTCTCTTCAAGGTTCTTTGTATTTGTTCTTTTCTTTGATTAGAATTGTGGCTTGTGGTACTAACAACACAGATAATGGGTACTATTTTGAAGTACAGCATTGTACTGTCAATTTATGACATACAATATCAATAATGATTTATTGAAAGAAAATTCAAGACTTTCCTAATCATCTCAGGTTTAACTGATGAATTTTCAATTTGTGCTTCATTACTGACGTCTATTACCAGCCTTATTAGCATGATGAGTTTTAAAGTAGTTCTTCCTCTTTGATTTTTCCAGGAAGATTTGTATTGAGTTGGTATATTCTTTTTCCTTAAATATTTCTTAGAATATATCCATGAAGTAATCTGGAGTTTTATCTAAGGAACACTGTAATTTAAAATGATTATTTTACAAGTAGCATGTTGTTGAGTCTGGATTTTTTAATCCTATGTAATGATCTCCGTATTTAAATTGTGAGTGTTTAAGTGTGATTATTGGCATGGTTAAACTTGTCCATCAACTTGATATCAACTGTATTTATTCCATCTCATTCTCTATTGCTTCTTTTTGTATTTACTGAACTTCTTTAATGATTCCATTTGCTTTCCGTTATTGTCTTATTAGCTGTAACTTTTTTACCTTGCGCTTGAATTATAGGATAAGTTAAGGGGTGGAAAGATTTAATTTTTTCCTCTCCTCATAAGAATCATGGCCAACACCTCAATAAGAAAAGACAGGTTAACAAAAGAACAGCAGACCATGTTTATTTAATCAAAGTTTTGCATGACATAGGAGACTTCAGAAATGAAGGCTATTTTGTGCTTAGGTTTAGTGAGAGATGGGATGGCACTAGATGATGTGATCTAATGGTAACAGATTGAGGAGGGAAACCTACCAAGGCCTGACTGTTCAAGGCCTAATTGGCTTTTCAGAGGAGCATTTTTTCCTGCTGGTACAGGGCAGGATCGGTCTGAGATGAGAGTCTTGTGACCTACCATCAGATAAATCAGGTTGGAGAATTTTTCTTGTGGCATTCTTCGGCATAGAAAGACAGGAAAGGTTAGAGTAATGCTGCTAGCTTCTGTAACCCAGCTGGGGGAAGAAAATTTCCGAAGTTTAAGAATCACTTCAAGGAAAGAAAGCCACGGAGGTGACAGGAAGTTAGGGGAAGGTCAGAGACAGACTTGGCTTTGCATCTTTATTCGAGAACTCCTAATCTTTAGTTTAAAATGTTCAACTTGCCCAAATGCCATAGTTTGGCATGTAATTTTCTAAGCTCCAACATTATCTGGGACTTGCTAGCCTTTACCTCCAAATGATATTTTCTTACTTCATGCGTGGTATAGAGTCTTCAAAATATAGTTATTTTTAAAAATACACTGTAATTTTTAGATCGGTTGTAGGTTCACAGCATAATTGAGCAGAGACTTCCCAAAGACCCCTTGCCTTTACACACACAGTCCCCTCCATGATGGATGCCCCCACCAAGGAGCCACAGACATCACCACTGAGAAGCCTCCAAGAACGGATTACTGTCACCGAAGACCGCATCTTGCAGTATGCTTCACCCTCACAGGCTTGCACACATGCACAATGATAGGCATCCCTATTAGAGTGTCATGCAAGGAGTTTTCCTTCCCTGAAATCCCACTTAGCTCTGCCTCTACATCCCTCCTCCCTCTGAGCCCCAGCTGCCACCGAGCTTTGCACTGTCTCCATCGCCTCCCCTTTCCCACAGTGTCATGGAGGGGGAACCACAGTGCATAGCTTCTCACACTTTCTCCATGTATTAGGGCTTGCTGGTTCATTTATCATGTATATTGAATACTAATGCATTGTCTAGATACTACATTGTCTAGATATACCACAGTTTGTCTACTCACCTCCCAGAGGACAGCTTGGTTGTTTCCAGCTTCAGACTATGATGAATAAGGTTGCTGTACGTATTCATCTACCAGTTTTTGTGTGGCCATGAGTTTTCAACTGTTTTGAGCAAATGCCAAAGCCAGTGATCGCAAGGTTGTGTGGTAAGAATATGTTTAGATGTGTAAGAAACTGCCCACAAACCGTTTACTGAAGTGACTGCCATTTTATTGTCCCCTCAGCAAAGGAGAGTTTCTATAGCTACACATCTTTGCCAGTGTTTGGCGTTGAAGACAGTATGCTTTTATTTCTCCTAGCCTTACTGTCATAAAAAGTGGTACGTTGTAAGTTCACAAACATAAATCTTTCCATGATTTTGGTCGTGAACTGAATCAAATTCCCCCATAAGGGCTACGCTGAACCCTATCATTGAATTTGATTTGGTTTGCATCTAACTTGATTTGCAAGCAGAATGTCCTTACAGACATGTAACAAAGCCCACAAGGTGCCGTTATTTTTGTTTAACAGTTACTATCTTTTAAACAGACTTAAAAAATAAGAAAGCAACTCCATATTTACTCACACTGCTCTTTATTCATGGCATTCATCTCATTTTGATCTTCTTCTGCCCAAAGGGTTTCCATTAATATTTCTTGTAATGAGACTTAACTGGTTATGAGTATTTTGACTTCTGTGTGTCTGAAAGTTATTCTATCTCTCCTTCCCACTTGAAATAAATTTCTACTGGTTGTAGATTGACAGTATTTCTTCCCATAGTCCTAAAATGTTGCTGTGTTTTCCTCACTTGCACACTTCCCAAGGAGAGTTCTGCTGTCATTCTTAAGTGTGTTGTTTTCATGAAATTTGTCTTTCATTTCCCCTTGGAGTTGTTGTTAATTTTGTTTCTTTTTTTGGTAATTTTTTAATAATTCAATCATGATGTGCCTTGGCTTAGTGGCTCTCATGGCTCCAATCTGTAGATTTATCTACTCTCCCCTCTCCTAAAACCTCTGATTATGTGCATATTAAGTTGCCTAAACTTGTCTCTTGGCACACTGTGAATAAATAAAGAAATGCTTTTGTTCATTTGTATATTATTGTTATTTTAACAGTACAGGAGATTGCACCCAAGGCTTTCACACTAAGATGCATCTCCTGCCCTTTTTTAATTTTTCCATTTGAGACAACATCTTACTATGTTGCTAAATTACCAAGACTGAGCTCGAAGTTGCGATTCTTCTGCCTCTATTTCCCGGAGTGCTGGATTGCAGGTGTGCGCCATCAGGCCTACTCACTGATCCTTTCCAAATTTATTTTGACTTTCTTTTTCTCCCCTTCAGTTGGATATTTTCCAGTATGTCTTCAAATTCACTAATACCCTTCTACATTTAGTACATGGTTAACACGTCTGCTATATTTTTCCATTGCAGTTACTGTACTTTTCACCTTAATAATTTCAACTCTGCCCTTTTTAATATCTTTCCTATCACTTCACTTTCTGAATACATGGGAAATTTTGTTATAATAACTAATTTAATGCCCTTGTCTACTAATTCCAACATCTGTGTGCATTCTGAGTCCACTAGAATTTATACATTATTCTCATTGTGTGTCACCTGCCCTTGCTATTTAGTATTCCAGATAATATTTGTTTAGGTGCTACACATTCTGAATTTTATCTTGTTGAATGCTGTGTATTTTTTGTATTCCTGCACTTAAATTTTGCTGTAGAATGTAGTTTACATACTTGGAAAGAATGAGATCATTTTGGGGCTGGATTTTATGCTTAAGTAGGTGGGTCCCGTGCAGTGCTCAGACTAGAGCTGATTATTTCCACTGTATGGGACAGATCTTGATTAAACTGACACAATTGCCTGTAAATTAGTTTCTCCATTTAAACCCGTGGAAAGAGGCACAATTCTCAACACGGAATGAATACAGAGACACTGTCCCCTTACGTCTCCAGTCTCAAATTGCACAAGCAGCACTGATCTCTGCACCGTGGAGGACTTCAGAGGGATCATCTACAAACCCCAGAAGCATCTTTCTTCCTGTCATTCTCTGGCATTGTCAGGTCACTTTGGTTCCCCTGAAAACTCTAAACCAGATTCTCTATTCATCTTCACATCCCAGGAATTGGCAGGTTTCTGTCTGGATCTTTCCTGCCTGAGCTGCCTGCCATCTGTAATCCCTCTCAAGCCACTGAGCTTGGGTAATTATGAGCTTATCCCATTTGCTTCCTATCTTTCATGGATCATCTTCCTGATAACCTGATTCCAGTGCCTTCAAAACAAAGGTTCATACATTTGTCTGTTTTCTTCCTTCTGGATTAGTTCACATTTTTTTCCTTTTCTAATTTTTTTATTTTAAAAAGCGAAGCATAAAAAATAATAAAAATGATACAGAATTTAAAAACATGGTAGGAAATTAACACTAAATAATATATTGCATATTGGTATCATAGAAGTAGTTGCTCAGATTAAAAGATTTACACTTGAAAAAAATAATGCAACAATCAAACAACGAAAGCACAAGCTGTTCTTTTTGGTGAACTAACAGAGATTAGTAGTATACAGTAATAAGACCCAAAAATGTATAATAGAAATTGTGATAATGAAAGGGAAAGAAAGTGCTCAAAATGAAAGAACAACTAGGATAAGGGAAAGGAGAAAAGGAAGAAGGGAAAAGATGATATGCGTATAGGCATACATATATATGTATGTATGTATGTATATACAAGATGGATTAGTTCACATTAGAATGTATCTCCAGATCCTGCTACTTCATCGTAGTAGATTTTCATTCACATATGAAGAGTATTTGAATTCAGATTTTTTCTCAATACTAAGGATTTCCTCAGTACTACTTTTAGAGAAAAAGGTAGGCATCAGTTTATCTCTTACAAGGAAAGATGAAAGATATCTAAGGAGGTAGATACAGAGTTCACACCTGACTGCAGGAATAAAGAGAGTTGTCATCTGCAAGGAGAAGTGGGCAGAAGAAAATACTGGGAGGTGAAGCCTGGATCTGTCTCTTAGGAGAGGCTGCCAGAAATCCAGTGAGGGATGAACGAAGGGTTGCCAAGCTGCTGTCTGAGCCAAGTTGTGGTTGGACGGCGCAGATGTCTGGTAAGCCAAGCTTGATACCCATAGCAAAAGCGGCGGCCCAGCAACAGGAGCAGAGCACAGAACACAAAATGTGAGGCTGGTGCAGAGCTTGATACTAGAACGAAAGGAAAGGGATGGGCTGGGGACAGGAGGGGCACAGCAGCTCGAGTCACATCATTCAGGGACTTTCGTTGGCAAAAAATTACGGTTTCTTCAGGAGGTGATTCATCGAATAAAGTGATAATATGAGAAAACATAGTGAATGGAAAATAATTTTGCATATGAGAAGGAAGGCTAGAGATGACAATTTAGTATGTTTTAACTTTCAGCAGTAACCAAAGAACTCTGAGACAGTACAGAATTTATTCGGTAATTTTTGGAATATCACCAGTAAGAAGTAGAAATAAAGGTGAACACAGGCAGAGGGTAAATGAGCATAAAGCCAAGTGTCTGAGAGATGGGGAATGCATAGAACATGATATTTTTGAGCCAGAGGTGGGAGAATTCCAGGTATGATAACTAATGTGAGGGAGTCTGTATAAATGAATCACGTGGGACTGAAAGAACGCGGTAGAGCAGTGAAGATTCGGCTGCTGGCCGAATCATCTATGTGATATTTCTGGCCCTACATAGGCCAGAAATGCATTGCCTGGCAGGCCCGTGGGAGGAAATTGACATCCATACGCCAGATTTGGTGCACAGTCAGCCAATGCACTGCATTTTTCTGGAAAGAGTTACAGTTCAGGACACAAGCTCTCCTTCCCAGATTAGATGTATTCACAAGTAAGGTGTGATTGAAATATATGGAAAAGGTTTAAATTTTTTAAAAAAAGCATTATGACAGTAAAAGCCGTATTTCCATTAATCCCCCTAAAATATTCTTCCTCATTTCAAATACACTTATCCCATCATTCTTGCCAATTTCTGAAGCAGTTCTGGACGTCTTCTTTCATGAGTGTTTCTAAGAGACACGATAAAATATACCAAGAACGCCACTGCCCAGTGTCGTCCAGTGGGAAGGCGAACTCGTATAAACATGACAGTGTGTCCTTACCCACCGTGTTCACCAGATCTGACACCAGGCGCCTTTGAGCTTTCCTAAAATAAAAGTGACCATGAAAGGTCAATGTTTTGAATCAATTCAAGCCATCAAGGCAGCGACCACAGTGCAAGTAAAGACACAAGGGATGAATTCCCGAAAGAGCAAAGATGGTGGGCTGAGTACATTCAAAGTAAGGTTTCTTTGAAGGGAACTAATGGCAATGTATCTTTCACTGTAATGAATTCTAAATTTAATCATTCACTGTTTTTTGTTTGTTTGTTTTTTGCTTTTTGTCACACGTTGTACATACTTATGATCTAGCATAGATGACGTTATTCAAACTCCTCCTTGGGCTGGGGATTTAGTTCAGTACCATAAGCACTTGCCTGGCAAGCACAAGGTTGTGAGTTCAATCTGCAGGACAAAAAAAAAAAAAAAAAAGGAAAATAAATTTTTAGCCAGGGATTCAGCTCAGTGGCTTAAGCACCTGCCTGGCAAGCACCAAGTTGTGAGTTCAATCTCCGGTACCAAAAAAAAAAAAAAAAAAAAGAAAAAAGAAAAAGGAAAAACTGAAACAAACAAAAAAAAACTCCTCCTTACTGGGAGCCTCAGCTGAGGTGTTTTCTTCCATGTTTTCCTACTCTTCGCCTCTCCCCACCCTCCCTCTCTGGACCACTCGCCGTAAACATGCAGGAGCCTTCTGTTCAAGGTTTTTGGCAGCAAAGTGATTCCTCACCCCATCCCACTGTTTGACCCTACCTCAGCCTGAGCTGAACCACCAACCTCGCAGGAAAAAGAAGAATGCTGGGAGCCTTGGCAATGTTTATCTTTTGATTTCTCTGACTCAGTAAGTGAATAAAACCTTGATCACCAATTTCAGTTTGGCCCTTGTCCTGTCTGACTGACTCAACATGGTTCCTCAATAGTCAGATCTAGAAAATTAACCATTTTTAGGTTTAAATACAATTACTTCAAGGTCCACACATAATTTATAGTTGAAAAGGCTCTCCTAGTATCAATGAAAGAATGCTGTTTTCCCAGTACCAACCTTTATATGTGAAGACTTTTCACTCTGAGTTTCTATGAAATGGACAAAAGGCCAGAAAGCTAATTAGTGAGGTTAATCATCACATTTCAGTAATGAATGCATAATGTCGCAATTATATTAATTAAGCAAAACTTAACGCTGATTACTTAAAGACACCTTGATGGAATATGTGACTGATGTTAAAATTGTTCTTTGAAGACTAAACACTTACTAATTCCATACAATTTACACCATCAAATTCAGTGTGTTAATAGCAGGTACACAGTACACGTTTGTAATTTGCAACTAAATTAAACACTGGGGGTGGCGTATCATTTTGTTTTACATTTGGTCTTTCTCATTCAGACATCATTTAATCAGTTATGCAATTTGTTATGTGTCTACTACATCATAAGCTATAAGATAAAATGATGAAACTACATGATCTCATACTTCAATGAAACATCAGAGTGTACACCACCACCTCTCTGTAGAGTGTGATTCATTGTTGATAAGAATGACTTCCATGGGCCTTTACTGAAGCACTGAGAGGAAAATAAGAAACTGTTAAATAGCAAATGCTTAACAAATCTAGGTAAATCAGGGGTTTTGCTGCTTAACAATCTAGGTAAAAATTTTCTCCTCTTCTTTTAGTTCTCTCCCTGTAGGTTCCTTCCACAATCTCCTTCATTTCTTCTTTATTTTTATTTTACAGTCATATAAGACTTAGCAGTTACTTGAAGGGAGAAGATAAACATTAAGTTCTTACCTCAAAACAACAACAAAAAACATGTACCCAGAAATTGGTTTGGTCAATACCTCACATAAAAATGCCTTTTAGTGTGTGGTGCAGTGGCTTAACATTGGGAAAAGTGAACTAAAAATAGAAGTTATTTAAATTCACATAGGATGTCCTCTTAGCAGTGCTTAATGATTTGCTTGATTCTAATTGCAGCACAAGAATAAGATGAGAGCCCAGATCTCAAATCAAAAGGCAAAGTCATCTAGATTTTTAAGAAACATGTAACTCTTTTCTTTTTTGGTTTTTAGAACTGGGAAACAAGAATCCTGTAGGCAAAAGAAAAACTGATTAAAACATTTTGTGATTGTCATTTATGCGTGCCTGCCATGTCAAGGAGAAAATAGTTACTTAAGAAAAATTCTGTTTGGCTTTGAAACAAAAGAAAAGCTGGCTAACAAAATGGATCCTGAAGAACAAATATTTGTTGAGCGTAGTTATTACAATTATCTTATCACCTAAGAAAATATATCTTTGAAATATTTTGTGCTAAAATCTAGGTTAAGATTATAGCACTGCATGCAGGCATGATAAAAGCAAAGCCATCTACTTTAAAGAATAAAGAAAATTCACTCATTTGTCCTCTCTGCATCACCCTCTTTCATCCTGTCCCCCTTCTTTCTCGTATCCCCTCCCCAAAAAGTGTTCAGGGCTTATTACATAATACTGAGCAGGATGTTGAGGTGATAGAAATATAAGACTTACGCTTCCTTTCTAGCAGGTCAGTTACGAAAGTCAAACCTAAATACGTGAAATTTATCTAGCAGAGTTTTTATCAAAGTGCAGTGAAAGCAAAACTTCAGATGTATTTATCAGCTAGTGGGTACCAGGAAGGACTTCAGAGGGAACATAATTGCTGAGGTGGATCATGAATTTCAATATTATTTTTTCCAGTTTACGCTTATCCCTACAGTCACCCAAGCACCACCAGAATCCCAAGTTTGGAAGAATCGTTGTCTAAAGCCCTCTGGAATTCTGGCTCTTCACCTTTCACAACTTTGACTTCACTTGTTCTCCAAGAAGGAGAGAATAAAGGACTCTGACAGAGTCAGAAATCCAAGACGGTATCCCTGGGGTGTGGTTCAGCCAGGAAAGGGACAGGGGAGGGCTGTCTGACAAACAGCAGTGTCTGCACCACATGTTGTCTAGTTTCCCCGTCCAGCAGGGAACAAGAAACATGGATGCAGGAGAAAAATGTGGGAAACCACGGGTTAAGAATCCTGGTCAAGTACAAAGATCAGTATCACAGGAGGAGGGGTGGAAATGCAGAATTACAATTCTGCTGGATATTTTCGTAGTAGGTCTCATAAGACAAGGAACACTTGTTTTTCGGAGAGGAAATTGATATTCTTACAGCTTGAATGAGTCCTCCAAGGTCACATGACTTAGTCTCCTAACTATTCCTCCGGGGTTTCCCTTATGCTCTTTGCAGTCCACTTGTGCTTCTTTTGGTCGAGGACTGCATGTATGCTGCTACTATGAGCGCAAGAAGACTGGTCTAGAAATCATGGTTTCTAAGTTTGATTCTCATTCCTGCCATTTATTCTCTTTATGACAAAGAGACAGGCCATTGTTGTTTCTCATTGAGAACAGAAAACTTCAAGCAGTAAACGTTATGGAGGTCTAACTTGTTAAGTACTTCTCCTTCCTTCCTTCCTTCCTTCCTTCCCTTCTTCCTTCTTTCCTTCCTATTTCCTTCCTTCTTTTCTTTCTTCCCTTCCTCTCTCTTGCTTTTTCTTTTTCCTTTCATTTGCCATTTTGTGCCTCAGAAGCATAATTATAACCTAAAATAATACATGCCTCTGCATATATTATGCTTTATCCAATGTTGTCTTACCTGCATCATGAAAGAGCTCAAGAATTGTGGAGTATATGGGGATTTTCTGACCACAAAGGGAGCAAACCCTATAGTTTAAAAACGTACAACCACAGTGTAGCACATCATAGAACAAAGGCAACCGCACATTCTGTTCTCATGTTTGATGGAGGAATGTTTCAGAAGTACAGTTTGGCACATTGATAACCCAAATAATTCTTCTTAAAATTGTGTCTGTTCATATAATTCTTTTCTAATCCACTTATATCTCATCTTTAAACTAGTACAGATTTCCAAGGTGGTAATAATCTCTGTCCTAGTATTTCCAGTAGTACACAGTGTAACAAAGCACTTAGGTTAGAAGTGTAGTGAAAGAAGCACTTTGCCCAAAGCAAAGCAGCTCGAACAGTGATCCCCACAGAGAAAAAAACGGAGCTGTCCAGGGCTTACCACCTTGGGCACTTGTGTAACTGTCCACAAATTTCGCAGAACTGACATATCACTTGCACTGTCAATGTTCCTTCCAGTTGAATTTTTTTCCTTTTCTAGCTTAAATAAATTTATCCTAAGGGAAAATAATATTTCTTATTCTAACTAGAAAGAGAACTCAAAGTAAAATGATCACAAATTCTAATATTAAATGATAACAATATCATTTAGTACTCTAAGCTCTTAGACTGATGCCTCTCCTTTTCACACATGCACTGAAATTTATTTCTGAGTTTTAGAGAAGATCTTAAAATATAGAGGCACTAAACTGAAATATTAATTTTGGTTCCAACTGCACGGTGCTTCATTAATTAATACCATCTCCACATATTACCTAAAACTATTTAAACCACCATTAGCACTTGGAGATTCTCTCAGTCATCTTTACTTGTGTACCCAGTATATACCCAGTGTTTAAGATGTATGTTTATGAAATCAAACAAACCTGACATCAAACCTGTGAACTTATTATCTGTTCAGCATCTTCATCTCAACAGATAACCCTGATAATCTTAATTGATGGCATCTGACTTCAACATGAAGTTGAAAATACTGAGAATAAAATAAATCCCTTGTAACAACCGATTGATCAATATCTGGATTTATATATGGACAAAACAAAGAAGGCATACATTTTTACCATCAAACTAAATGACAGAGATGGACCTATTGTATATTTTCTGCTGTGCAGGGTCAAATGAATTCTGTACTGTTCATATTTTTCCACTATTATATTAGGTAAGTATTGAACTACAAAATTTCACTTAGAATGCAAAAAAAAAAAAATCCACATGTTTTCCATAGTTTCAGTATTGGAGAAGTTAGTGCTGCTTTAGTAATTTCTTTGCCCAGCAAAGCTGACCTTCTTCTGACTAGAATTTCCAGCTTAGACTTGTCCCTAAAATGATTCTAGCATATGTTCGGTGCCAAACACTCAACTGTTATTCTTGTTGACATTTTTCATATATTCTGTTCTAATTTCACCCAGAAGCAGCGTGTTGCATCGTATTTTAAAAAGTGTTCTCTATAGCAATTAGAAGAATGTGTTTTATGTATTAATCCTGGTTTCAGAAAATCCTGCAGACCTCCACAGAGGGGTTTAAAAAAAGCATGACTTTGAGAATGGTATACACTGTTCTCATTCAGAAGCATTGCGGGAACATTGAAGACTTACTAAAGAAGAAAATATAGAACTTAAAATGTAAATGCATGATTCATACAGAAAAAGGGTAAAAAAGAAAGTAATTTTGAATATTAGTGAAATTGTGTGTGTGTGTGTATATATATGTGTGTGAAGTTCTATATAAAGGTAAGCTAGTATTTTTCTTAAAACTGAAATTAGAAAAAAATAACAAAAAAATAAAGTTAGATAGGTTCTGGAAATGGCCTTAGAATCAATTGCTTGTTCTTGTGTACTTCATATTTCTATATACAAAATATAAACTTTGAAACTAAGAAATCATAAAATTGTTATGATCAAAATTTGTATAACTTCTTTAGTGCAAAATTATGCAAATTATCACTCTGCTTGAATCTAAAGAGATGGATTAATCAATGACCATTCTGGCCATTTCAGCTCTGTGTTTCTACATGAACAGTAGAACTGAAATGAGAGAAGAACCAAACTTCAAAATATTAAGGAAACCGACCATGTTCAGAGTAAAGCTATTGGCAAAGTGATAATTCTGTGCAAAGGTTTTATCTGATTTCCAGGTTATGTTTGACATTAGGTGCACCATTTTCTTGGACATGAGTGACAAGCTACTTTTATGGTGCTGTCACTACAGGAAAATCTTGTCTTCAGATGAGCTCTTATGTTTAAAGTTCTAAAAAATTGATCAGAAAGATGTGCGGTATAAAATCTCAGACATAAGACTGGATAGAAATCAACCTCCAGGGGCTCTTTGAACAGCTCCTTATTTATTATTTCATTACCATCATTGACAACTCTCAAAAAATAATCAACCTTCTTCATTTAGCAAAGGCATATCATGTGTTTCATGCATGTCACACACAGTTTCAGTGTCTTGGAACTCATTTCCATCTAGCCAAACTCATTTAGTACAGTTCAACTTGTTAGAAAATTTTTCTTTATTTTATTGTTCCTAAGTGTCCTTGATGTCATCTAAACTAAATCTGCTTCCTTTTTCAGAAGTGTATTATTCTGTTTACTACTGCTGTAACAAAAATCCAGGGACTGGGCACTTCATAAATGAAAAAGATTTATTTAGTTCACAGTCTGGAAATCCAAAAGCATGGTACAGGCTTCTGGTGAGGATGATGTGGCGGATGACTTCCTAGTGAAAGGATAACCTCATGAGTTAAAGGGTTTCCATGTCAAGATCGGAAGTGAGAGACTGGGAGGAGCCAGAGTCTGTTCCCATTGTAAAAACTCATTCCATGCTGCAAAGTCTTTCATGAACTCCTTCCCTGGGTCCTACCCCCATTGATATCTTTAACCCCCACTAGGTCCCACCCCTTCAAGATCTTTCCACTTCCAGGCTGTCATCCTGAAGACCAAGCTCTGACTCAGGAAACAGAAAACACTCAAGTCACACCCACATAACAGAAGAAGATATCTTTTAAGATTAAGGGAAACTTCCCTGCCTTACCAGCAAAGAATTCAGGACAGAGATTTCTTTTTCTGAGCTCCAATGTGGTGAGTGTGTGTGTGTGTGTGTATGTGTGTGTACATGTTTACAAAGGTATTATTCTGTTTATATTAGTATACATTTAGTGTTTTATAACACGATTGCAAAGATGTCACTAATGAATCTTGTGGCACTTTTAAAATTCAGTCCTCTGGTCTCCTAGCACTTGAAGCAGTCTTTCTAGGTTATCTCATAACTCATTAACCTCAGTCTTATAAAAACGTCTCCTCCGTATTCCAACTGAGCTCCTGTTGTGATTTTCCTACTGACTGCTAGACATCTTAAAAGTCATAACCAGACAAAAGGAAAATTTCCAGATCTCAATGTTTTGTCAACAGATTTGCATGTTCTCAATCCTGCATGGCTACCACCCACCCAACTTTGCAGGACACTCTTTGATATCTCTCAGATTTTCAATTAATTCTACTCTTCCTTAACTCTCAACTATGACTCCTGCTTTGAACATGTTACTGCATTATATTGAATATTTATTGGCTCTCATCTGCATTACTCAAAATCCCCCAAATTAATTTTTTGGCTTCTGTTTTTTCCTCTCTAATCTTATCATTCAGTTTAAGAATGTGAAAATTAATTTTGTCTTCCCTCTATTTAAATTTCACAAAATACTATATGTGGCATAAAACAATCATGTAATAGATTTTCCCAGTATTTCTTTCTATATTTTGCACATTCTACTTCTTTCTTGATCCATTTTATTTGGAGTTCATTCCATCACCAAGTCTTAAAAACTAGTATTATTTATTTTGTATCAAAATATGAACCACATGAGATATGTCTATTGGAATAGAAATTTCTGAAAGCACAGGTGAAATTTTCAGTTTCCTTGTCACTTGCAAATATTCTGTTATTAGGAAATTTCATCATGTCCCTTTCCTTTCAATCCTATACTCAGTGTCTTTCACCTTAAGTAGTGGTGCCATGAGTGCTCAGGAATAGAGTATATTAATGTCAATAGTTGGCACATAAATACCAAGACAATATGTAATTCAAGCCTTCACTATTTTTCTTAGAGTCATTCAACATATCATGCTCATTATATGCATGGAAATCTCTTACTATGGCCAATGGAGTTTGGAAAACAAAGGAGTTAACGATATATACCTATGAAAAGTGTTACATTAAAAAGCAAGCTTAGTGACAAATGGATACACTTACTATTTTCACTTTGTCATATTTTGATATCAATGTCATTTTAAATGGTTTGCTACAAAAATGTGCAAACAGTCACAGAAGGAGAAAGAATGCCATTTTAGAAGTTTTTGTCTACACTGGCAATAGCAGTCTGTATGAGTCATGGTTAGTCATTTAACCTTCGAGCTCCTTTCTCACCTGAGTTTACAAGACTACATTCCAATAACTTCTCCTAAGAGTTCTTAGAAATGATTTAAAATTTAAAACTTCTTCTGGGGATCTTAAGTACAATTTACATTTAAATACAAATACAATTTAGGATTAATGGGAGAATTGGGGCATGTAAATACAGCAATCAGAGCAAGAGAGCAAGGTGCCGACTGTGTTTTATTGATGAGAACAGGGAACTGGGAATCCAGGTTGCACAGTTAAATTCGCAACTGCTCCTTTTTGTTGCAATCAGGAGAAACACATCTCACTTGTCTCAGTTTACCCATCTGGAAAGAAAAGTTGAATTTCTTTTTCTAACGTGAATCTTTAATAGGTTACTAAAGTTGCTAAATTCACTTTTATCACGTAAACAAGAGATGCAATTTCAAAGTAATTCCCACAGCATTCATAAGGGTGTTTTCTACTAGAACACAGTGGCTGAAATCAATGACATAAGCCCACCTGAACGAGTCGTTGGGCTGAGCGCCACCATGTCCTCGTGACTCAGAGATTTGACGGTATGAGTGCTCACAGCCCAGGGTGAAACTGAGGAGTAGAAGATGTTTAAGGAAGATGCTATGTCCACGGTGAGTCTTCTCCACCACACTACTTGCATAATCCGGTTTCATCAAGAGTCCTGCTAAGTTGGTACTGTGGTTTAAAAATGGGTTATATGTGAGTCTTGGGCCCCAGGATGGTGGTTTGGGGAGGTGCTATGGATCGAAAGTGAGGCCTAATGATAGGTCCTTAGGTGATTGCGCGTGTACCCTAGAAGCGGAGTGCAGGACTACTGGCTTTGATTCTATTTCCTGGCACCTGGTGTGAGTAGGTTGCTTCCCTGTGTGTTCCCTGCCATGGGCATCTGGTGCCCTCACTGGGGGCCCAAAGCTATGGGATCACATGACTGGGTCTGGACTCTCCAGAACCATGACCTAAACAAACTTGTTCTCTTTATAAGTTAATTGCCTCAGGTGTTTCACTGCGGTAACAAGAAGCCAACTAATAGAGACTGAATAGGGATATCTCCTCACACTTTACATCAGCTCATCTGCCATATTTGATAATATCCTTCGTCCCTTGCCTTTGATATAGTTAAGTTTAACAAGAATTCTCCCTAACCTTCACATTTCCTACTACTAATTTTCTATCTACAAAGCCTTTACCTTGCTCCCTATCTGCTTTTGAAATATTCAGTGTAATGCCCCATTTTTCTTCATATTGAGAGAGCTTGAGCCCCTATTATAATATTGTTATCCTTACTAATATTTCCTTTTTATTGTCAGAATAATTTTCTCTTTAATACCACCAATTCAAAACAGATACAGAATGGATGAGACCCAGTATCCCAGGGAAATTAAGTGAATTTAAATCTAAACTATGGGAAATCCCTTAGGAAGACAAATGACCAACAAGCTGTATAGAGTGTAAGAGAATAAGGAACAATTCTTCCAAGCCACCAGATTTTGTCACCGACTAGGTCATAGTTCTTTGTACTGAAGCATTTTGAGTCATGTTTTCTCAAGAAAAAGATCAGAGAGAAGGGGACTTGTGGATGTCCCATGATTGGCTTTGGTCTTTCTTCAGTCTGGTGTGGCGGGATTGCCTTGATTGGCTGGTATGTTCCACTATTGCTATTACTACTGATCTCGCATCAGATTCGGGGTGCTTCCCCCAGACGTGGATGGGGAGCTGAGAGCAAATGGGCAGGGTTCTGAGCTGCCTCTATGTGGTTCCACAGCTTCACAACCCCAGGTTTGCTCTCCTCCCACAAGCTGGCAGTCCTTACCTTCTCCCGTTACATTCTTTCCTTCTTCACACTCCAAAATCCTTGGGAGCCACAGAGCACTTCAGCACCTCTCTGCTTCACACAAGAATGGAATTTGTGAACCACAAGCTGCTTCTTTCCACCTGTTTCTTACAGAAACACAGAAGCCCCTATTTCAGTCTTTCCTCTGATTTTCTCTGTGAACTTCTCAACCGTTGTGCTTTGAGTTATTGCTCCCAGTGTTCGTGGCCATCTTTCTGATAAAAACACTCACCTCTTCCCTTTCCATCAGCAGAGTTTGTTGCATGCTTGTTTTTCAGTTTGGCTGTGGGATTATTGACCAAAAAAAGGATAGAGAAGGAATAACAGAGATTGTCCAGCCCAGTTGGCCCACCTAGAATCTAATCACTCTGACGTACCTGCCGGTCTGTGCTTCCAAACTCCACTCATGGGAAATCCATCCCTGACTAGATTTTTTTTTTCTTATTTAGAGGCACTGAAGTTCTCATATCAAGAAGATAAAAAAAAAGAAAGCATAGTTTTAGACAAATTACTGAAAAGATCTGGGTTAAAATAAGAAGAAAGATGTGATTCTGTAGTGTAACACTTTAGTTCTTAATAAATATTTTTTAAATTTAAAAATGAATCTGTTTCCTTGTGTGTTAGTTTCTAATACATAGTATGGGGCCAGTAATGCTTTCCCCTACTGTTTCATAAGCTTGTCCAGGGACCCTAACTTGAAAACATGTAGCAGACTCTCACTGGAGCCTAGATTAGGTCAGGTGCTGGGTTCCTCTGAGCTTGCCCTGAGGTGCCTGCTCAAAGCATGGCACAAACGTGGCATTTGGTGGAAGAAGAGGGGAAGAAACTGTAGTATAAGGGTCACTAAAGTGAAGCATTCTTTCCACATTCATGAGGAACACAGTTCCCTTCTGTCAACTCAAGAGTCAATATAGATATCAGCATTGTCACGGTGAATGGAGGCACCAGGAAACATTTTCACAGTAGTGTTGAGAATGAAGCATGTCAACAAAACCAACCAGAATAAACTGGGACAGCAAGCAATCACCTTTTTTTGTGAACACAATAACCAACACAAAGATGGTGAGACAAGATCAGGTATCTCCTTGGGACTTCCAAAAAGCCTGGGACACAAAAGGGATGGTGCCACGGCAATTAATACAATTGATTTATAATTCAGGGAAGAGAAAGAGTATTTATATCAAAGGGCTCTGCAAACTACAAAGTTTTGCGCAATAGCAAGGTATGCTTTTAAAACAAGCAAAATCTAGTGACATGTCTTTTTATTATAGACACAAAATTTGAAAAGAGAAATAAATATGCAAACCTATCCATTTCATGACACTAAGGTGTAAATGTGAGCCATTATAAAAATATAGATGAAAAAACCCCAGGTTGCTATGCTGTACATTTCTCCTGACCAGGCTCCTATTTTTAGACATGTGCAGGAGGGCTGCTCTTGAAGAGCTAATTAAAGAGCAAAGAGGGAAAAGTCAATGTTGGGAAAATTCTTTTGATTAACTTATACACATTCGTTTCTTCTGGAAAAATCTGCATCATCCACGAAGCTCTCACTTAGCCAGTGTTCCTTCTCAAGCACCGTTTCTGGGAAAGAAGAGGAGGTGCAGACAAAGTACTAAAGAACCCTCCCTCCCCTTACACAAACCTCTTTTGTCACCTGCACTCAGTTTTATAATCTTGGATACCACCTGTCTGGAAGATGAATTTCCCTTCAACTCCACTCTGCTGAACTTTGCCCAGAGTTAAAGCAAACATGTTTTATGCATGATCTTGAAGACTGGATGAATGCAAGGAGCAAAACCACCTAGACAAAGCATTCCCTGCTTCTGCAGACTAATTATGGTTAGCTTCAACTGTCTTCTAGAATCCCAATTTGGCTCTTAAATTAAATCTGGGATGTCCCTGACGCTGAAGTGTTTGCTTCTGGGACGGATGAAGCGCTGGGTTCTGTTCTCTATAAATGTCAGTCATTTTATCAATGCTCTCCAATGCAAACAAATTACTCAAGGAAGCCTGACACATGGAAGACAGCATCAAACACTGGCAATTAAGTCATTTAATTTATTCAACTTAACCATGTGCTAAGTGAAAGGAATAAAGTAATGAAGACAAAAACGTCCCTCCCTTCATGAAAATTCATAATAAATGCATACACAAGTAAAGACAGAATCTTTGATAAGATCAAAATACACTTAAAAATAATGCAGTGTAGTTTTGGCAGTCCATATAAGGAGTTACCTTACTGAAGATGAGATGGTTTATGTCACATCAAAATCTGGAGGCAGCACAGCCCAGGCAGAGAGCACAGCAAATGCAAAGACCTTGAGGGGGGTTGAGGAGAATTGGAGTAACGTCAAGACGAAATAACCCGAGCAACGAGGGACAGAGAGAGGGCCACCTGAGGCTAAGGCCGGGGTCTTGGATAGCTTGGAGTTTCTGCTCAAAATTGGGGTTGCATCAGAATTGGAGCCTAGGTCACTGCGAAGAGGGATTTCGGTAAGAAAAAGACACAAACTGATTTGGATTGGACACCAGTCCGATGGCCATTGTCAAATGATCCAACCATCAAGGAGTTGGGATCAATTGTGATGGGAGATGTTTTGTGTTTCCCAGTTTGTAGTATAATTGCAAGGAATACAGTCCTGGGCAACTTTTTTGAAACTCCTTTTGAAAATGGTCTGTTGCTAGGGAGGTTGCTATGGAGACTGGGCAAAGCCTGGAAGACAAATGACTTCAGCATTTTTATGAAGACTAATTTAAATATCAAGAGGTGGTGCCAGGAGTAGTTTAATTTCCCAAAGGAGACATGTGTGAGTTAGAAAAGGTCAGTGAAAGGACCTATGTATCTAAGTGCAAATGGGTGTGTGTGCGTGTCTGTATGTGTTCTCATGTATGTGTATTTTACTACTCATAGAAAAAAGATTGGCGGCATGCCTCAGGATACAAGGAGAAGAAATTATTTAGAAATGGGATAAAACTATAGATTCAGAAAGTTAGAACTAGCTGAGATTCCACTGACTCATCCAAAAACAGCCAGCAAAAATAGGAAAATTGAATTTATATGAGGGGTAAACACCAAAAACTAGTAATAGGCCTGTCTTTCACTGGAAATGGCTTAGCAGATTAAGAACACATCTAGACTTTAAAACTAGACAAAAGTTGACCAGTCATTCAAAAGTAGAGTTCCAGAAGCATTCCTTGAATCTTTATGGCTTTGACATCCTTAATTTTCAAATGAAGGGACAAAAAGTACATTTTGCTGGTTGTGGCCAAGAATGTTAGTACAGTAGTTCACTCAGACTCCATTCTCTCCTTCATAGCCAGGACTCTTCGGGTACAACTGCCCAACTGGGACATACATCTTCCAACCCTGTCTGGTATTTTGCCCTCCAACACGTAAGCATCTTCCTCCTAGTTGGATCATGTGAATTCTGGCTAATGTTAAGAAGCACTTGTGCTACTCCACAATTCTCCTTCATCCTTGCTTGGGTAAACGTGGAGGATGCTGTGGCCCTGGAAGAGATACCAGCCACAAGATGTAACAAGGAAATACAGTTTCTACAATCATCACTGGGAGGAAATCATACCAAATAAGAGAATCAAAGATTTGACAGTGTTGTGAGTGGGTATGTGTGGGCATATACTTGTATCATGGTAAGCCACTAAAATTGGGAGTTTATTTTCACAGTTGCTTCTGTTATCATAACTGTACATGTATTTGTCATGCACATTGCCAAGGGCTGCATGGTCCTTCACCGGACAACAGGTGTATGATAAGTACAACTACTATTGGTGTTAGTTTTGTTACTCGGACAAGGTAACCTCTCTGGTAATCAATTCACTCCTCTGTAAAATATTCCTCCAAAACTATTTTCTTCTTCATTGTGAACATTTCCAATCTGTCCATCATTTTTAAAATGGAGAGGTTTTAAAATCTTTCTTCATCTCTTTGGTTTCTAAATACTGTTGGGTTGATCAAGTGTTGCTTACTAGCAAGCCACTTAGAATTAAGTGTTGTTATAGGTGAGGGGCTGCAAACTTGCTTGTTCCCACTACGAGGACTCTGCCATAGCTAAAGATTGCATGGAAAGAGTTGAAACCGATGTCCCTCTACTTGTTAAGCTGGGAATGAGTGAATGTGAACGAGTGAGTTCAAGCTTAATTCTATCCTCATGCAATCATATTCTGGGACCGTATTCTGAGTATCACCTTATTTGTTTTAACATTAACTGTTTCTCCCAATTTGGTGTTACATATTTCCAAATATGACAAGCATGGCTCCTGTACAATTTTTTAAGTCCACATCAAAATACTGAACTGAAAATATTTTCTTTCAGAGAACAATTTTAAATCTCATAGTGAATATCCAGGTTTCAAAGTAAATTATTTCCCATACATCATTCAATGATCTTTCTATTCAGAAGGGAATGTGCAATCTGTATTTTTTGTTTCTGCTTTTTAGGTTTTTAGGGAATTTCAATCTCTGGCTCACCTATTCAAAACAAACCCAACACTCAGGACCCATTTATTTAAGAAAGCAGATGCCTCCAACAAATATTTAACAAGCAGTTCTCCAAGGAGCAGTCTCCTCTTCAAAGAGGTGTGTTAGGATTTGGAGCTTGCCCTTTGGTTGTTCCAATGATTAACACACCCTCCAGGTGCTAAGCACCTGGGAATGACCTGGACACTTTTTGTCCTCTGATGAATTCTCTGAACTACGCATCGGGTCATTCTCTCACTTTTGCTGACTGTCAAGTATCTGGTGGGGAAAGCCTGTCAAAGAGCAATCTCTGCTTCATATCTGAACTTAGATCCTAGCCCTATTTTGTACATAAAGTACATCTATAATCTGTTAACATAAATATACATACCTTTATTTTAATGCATAGAACTTTTCAGAAATAACACCATGCTAGTCAACAAAAAATACCTTTTTAATAAATTCGTTCAATCTTTTGGAAAAGGGTATCATACGTCACAACAAGCTGATGGAATTTAGGTGGCCAATACAACACTTGTTCATCACTCTTCCTTTTTAATGTTGTGTTCACATTGGATCTATGTATCAACACACTGAATCTCTGTGTTATCCTAATTAACAGACAATAAAAAATACCAGTTATATTCAGGTAAATATTTTCCTCTTTTTGTTAAGCCTAAGTATATTTTTAAAACTGAGTGCAAATATCTGACAATCTTATGCCTTTCTTATCACCTTTCCTTTTTATTAGAATTAGGACATAGCACTGATTTTTCTAAGTAAAAAATTATGTGTTGATAGGCATTTCAGTCAGGTAGAGAGGCCATGACAAAAATCATAAGACAAGTGATTTAAACAAAAGATATTTACAGTCCCTTGATTCTGGAAGTCAGAGATCAAAGCACCAGATCTTCTGTGTTCCAGAGAGGACTGCCCCTTCTGCTGGCGGCTCTCTTTTTCCTGAGTCTTCATACAGAGAGGAAGAGAGACCTCTTCTTCATGAAAGGCCACAGCCCTATTAAATTAGGACCTCCCTCTTATGACTTAATTTACCCTTAATTGCTTGATAAAACCCTATCTTTAGATACAGTTTCACTGGGGATTAAGGCTTCAACATATGAATTTTATGGGGACACTAGAATACAGCAGTAGGCCACACTCTTTTGATTTCAAGATATTAAATTGGATATTTAGAATTATTTGTTATAAAATGGGAAGAATGGGCCTGATAGAGTTAAGAGGCACTTGTTTGATATCTCCTATGTATTAAAGGCTTCTGGGATTGTTTGGTGGGGATTTGATTGAGAATAAGACATCAATTCTTCCATTCATCTTTTGATGGGCATATGGACAATTTCCAAGATTTAGCTATTTTCAATTGTGCTGCTATAAATGTGAGTAGGCATATAGCACTGTGGTACAATGGTTTTACCTCTTTCGGGAAGATACCCAGAAAGGGAACAGCTAGGTCAGATGGATCAAATAGATCAAATGGAGTAGCTTTTTCTTTTCTTTTCTTTCTTTTTTCTTTCTTTATTTATTTGTAAGAAAATATGGTATTTATATACCACTCTGCCATAAAGGATAGCTTGAGTCACTTTTAGGAAAATGGATGCACACTGACAGCATAATCTTAAGTGAAGTAAATTGGATGCACAAGTTTTGGGTGAGGAACCCAAGAGTTAATAAGGAGCCAAATGGAGGCCAGATGTTGGGAAATAGGAAGAACATGTTCAGATGGGACGGGGTACAAGACAGGTGGAAGAGGAAGGAAAGGAAAGAAAAAGAAAACAGAGAATGGAAAGAAAAATGGAATCAAAGCTCTTGTAAATGGGTAGGGGAAGTGGGGTTAAAGGGATAGGAGGGGAATGGGAAAAAAAGAATTAAAATGTATTCTGTACAAGAACAAGTTCCTCACGATTAATGTGATCGATATGAATGAAAAATATGTACTAGTAAGAAAAGTTTTAAAAAAGGAATAACTTCTTCCTTAAGGAATAAAAGTCTATATTTGAAATAGATGTGTGGTTACTGGAATGGAAGGTGTATGCAGTAAGTACAAAAGACAAATGGAAATGAAGCACTTGTTTGAGTCTTGGGAGTGTTGCGGGCACTGTCCTCACCCCTGGACGCCCATGTCAGTAGTTGGGACAGGTTCTTGCTGCAGGCTTGTGTTTCTTTGCCCGTGAATTTTCTCTGATCCTAAGACCACATTTAGCCCATCCCTAGAGGATGCTGTGGTTGCTACAGAGATCCATCTCCTCCCAGCATCAGTTCCCAGACCAGCATGGGTGGGAGTTAATGCACACACAAGTATGAATGGTCTCTTAATTTCTTCAGTGTGATACTTGAGAGGTTTTCTATGGCATCTCTGAGGTCCCCAGCATGATGTCCTCCCAGTTACAGATGGGCGTTAGCCTGCCTATTAATGCTGCCTGCATGGCTCCCTTAAATTCCACATATCAATTTTTCCAGTCCTTTTCCTGTGGATCCTAGATTCACCTCCCACATAAGCTACTTGGACTCAAATCCTTGTTTCAGAGTAGTTTGGCAGGTTGTGAAATTAATTTGCATGTTTGCTTTAAGATGCATCCCCCTCCTCTTCCCTGCTGTGCTTTTGATCTCAAAGAGCTGTATTTCCCAGACTCCCTTGTCAACTGACATCTAACTCATCTGGTCGTTGGAAGTCACTGTAGAAGAATGAAGGAGAGGGGAGGGAGAATCCAGGAGATTGATGTTTCTCATGCTGTGTGGTGGCATTCACAGCAGCTGCTGCGGTGGTTTCCCTGACTCAGCTCCCAAGAGACAATCCCTTTACCTTGTGACTCAGGTCCCGTCTTACAGCATACACCACGGTTCTGCCACCTGCAGGACCATCCCAGTTCCCTTTCTCTGACAAAACCTCCATTTCTTCTTTATTTCCAGCCAGGCATATGTGAAAAAAAGAAATCACACAACTTAGTGTTTGGGGGCTATCCAGCGTCAGATGGTGAGTGCCGGGAGCTGAACTGGAAGAGTTGGGGACAGTTCGATGAGGCAGGACCCAGGATGCATGTTAAGGAGTATGAACTTACCCTGTTCAGTACAATTTCCTAAATTCAAATACCGTCTCTTACTTTTTCTTCTTTTAGAAAGAACAGTTCTTTACAATTTGGAAAGAACTTTGGCATGGTGATGACAGAAACAAGTAAACCAAAAGGACTAAAGTAATACAGGCATTGGGTATGACTTTTTCCCAGATAGCCCTTGGTGACCGCATCAACATCCGAGGGACCAGCTGTCCTTAACACGCTTCTTGACCCACATTCCTTTAGAGAAAATTATAATACAAACCCCAGATGTAAGTGGAGCCAGACTCTCTAACTTCAATGGATTACTACTTCCATAAAATAAAATCTAGTTTGTTGCCCAAGATTCTACAAACAGCAACTGAATTAAAACAATGGAGGAAAATATAAAGTAATTCTTTTTCTTCCTTCATTCTTCCCCTACTACTCATAACAGTGGTTACCAAAAACCTAACTGCTGATACACCACAGAATACTAAAGGCTAGAAATTGAATATGTACTTGCACAGAAACAATACTTTTTGTTTCCCAATGTTTTCAGAGGTCTGCTGAATTTATTCAGCTCATAAATTACTTGAATTTATTTTAATCAGGATATATTTAAAACAAAAATGAAGAAAAATTTCTTAACCTACAGTGGTTATTTTATTTGCAGGTCCCATCTACGTGACCAGATCTCAGCAGAAGTCATGATTAAAGTCTAAATTAAAGCAATTTCAACAAAAAACTGTGTTTGATAGATGTGGATATCAAGGGGGGAGTGCACAGCTCCAGCATTTCCACAGAAGATCCAAGTTCTTTCAAGTCTTTACATCCCAGTACACACTAAACCTCCTAGGCTTAAAAAAAAAATGCTTTCCTTTCTAGGAGATTGGCAATTTCCCTGGCATTGCTGTATGACATTTTCCCAGATAGCCTGTCAAAAACTAGGGCATTGAATTGCATGCTTTGCCAGGTAGTTTCCCTTCTGACTTATAAAAACAAGTGATTCCATCCTACTTCACC